>NNCF01128427.1:188743-199235 GCA_002313205.1 Laupala kohalensis
GGTCGTGTAATGAGCGACCTGTCATCAGCTAGTTCATCGGTTGGAATGATCAGTAATCAAAATGTTGGTTGCTACGTGCAGGGGCGTAACAGTACGTTGACATTCGTTTTTTATGAATAAACGAACGTTTATTTATAAGTGTACGCGGCACGCGTGGGCGTCAAAGAGTTTCTCGCCGTAATGTTAGGACTTGGGGTTCTTTGACGTTGTCAGTAGGCGTCGGCGTCACGGGGGAGATTCATTGGCACGTATGTATGATACGTGTTTGGTGTGTAATATGTAGGGATGTGTCCCTACAACTCTAATGCGTGATGGTTCTCTGTCAACCACTTCGTAGTTCGTACATCGTTTTTAAACTCCTCTTCTCTGCATGGTGGTGAAAAAAGAAATGTTTTCATTTCTGTTGATAATATCGTTAAAGTTTTGTAAATAAACTTCTTTTGAGAAAAAAAAATCCCTGCATATCCATAACAGCTGATCTAAAAACAAGACGTAAATTTTTTTAAAAGTGTATAATTTAAAGCGAAACTGATATTTGTTTTCAAAATACATCACTATTTACTGTTCAGCATTGTTGAATAGAGTCATTGTGTAAGGTGTAGCGTCTGTATTCAAAAGTCACGCGATAAAAGCAAAGTCTTTAGAAAAATGTAGCAGCTTATGTCTTGCAACGCACAACACAAAGCAAGAGTTTGTACAATTTCATAAATGTTATGGATTATATATAACACCTCGTTACCTCCAGAGTAAGGTAACGGGACGAGGGGTGTCATAGAGGATGTTATTATCCGCTCGCACCAGAACGGGAAGGTGTTATCTACTGGTATCAGAACGAGAAGTTGTGATGGTGATATAGAGGATAACGTTATCCACCGGTATCAGAACAGGAAGACGTTGTGGTGGCATAGAGGATAGCGTTATCCGCGGGTAGCGGGACAAGGGGAAAATATCATGCGTCCGGTCTGCTAACGGGTAACGCGGACAAGGGGAAAAGTAACATGTGCCCGCTTTGTAGATGGGTTGCGGGAAAATGGGGAAGAATTTCATGCATTCGCTCTGCAGACGGGTAGAGGGACAACGAAAACTTATCATGCGTCCGCTCTGCTGTGATAGGGTTTCGAGTATGCATGAATCATTGCACACGCAGTTCAACTTTTATGACATGGATTATGACATTAGCTATCATCCTACACTTTCTTCTATGTCAAACGACATAGACCCTGCCTCCATCTGCGTCGACAACCCTGCCTTCATGTGCGTCACCCTCTGCGACGACATATGTGTAACCATCCGTGACAATATCTGCGTCGACATCTATACCGGCCGTGTCGACAACCCTGCCTTCATCTCCATCACCATCCACGACGCCATCTGTGTCACCATCCACTACAACACCTGCGGCGGTATCCCTACGGAGAACAACTCGCTGTGACCACAACGTGTATTGTAAACCTAACCCACTTTGCAAAAAGAAACATAGTTTCATTTGTCTCTATTGTTCACGTGTCATGACAGATGATCAAGGTGTAGGTGTTGTTGCATATTTGATATACACGAACAATACACGATTTACTGATACGTGATCATTACTTGTTCCACCGTCAACACTCTCCCCTTCGCCTGCAGCGTCAACACTCTCGTCAGCAGCATCTATGTGACGGTGGGTGGACATCATCCTCGATTGTATAATGACATTCTGCCTTATCGGTCACTTTTTTCTATAACATGGCATCCTGCCCCATTTGTTTGGAAGACGATAAAGAGGACATAACCATCACACGTTGCCTCCACATAATCTGTAGACCTTGCATCGAGCTTTGGACAAGACATCATACCTTATGTCCACTATGTCGTTATCCTTTAGTGGAGAAGAATAAAATCGAGATATTATTGTAAGCAGTTTGTAAGCAGCGTCGATAAAGATAAATTATTAGAGCAGATGAATGATGCGGATCCAGTGATCAGTGATTAACAAACCACTTTTATTCATAATCGATTTGTTCCTTGTTTGACTAGTGAACTCCTCAATCTGTTCTGTCATAAAGACATACTCGATATCATCATGCATTTTTCGAAATATAACATCCACCAAATAAAAGTTCTTTTGGGATTTTATCAAAGAATGCCTGGTATGCCTTATGATCTCATTGCCTTAATCGATATGACAAACGATGTCACAGAACACGTTCATGCAACCGCTAGGTTCATTACAGGATCAGGAGAACGTATACATGCGGCCTGTGAAGAGATTATCGTTCTCACAAGAGAACGCATTCAAAACATGATGAAAAGTTGACAACTGTTGCACTCTTTTCTTCGTGCCTCACATACGATTAAAGTTTGCTTAAAATTTTATAGAAAAAAATATTGAGGGAGTTCTATATGCATTCACGAGACTATGCAAGACTAACACAGCTTCTGCAAAACATGACTCGAACACTGGTTACGTCATCACACGACATGTCCGCTATGTCGTCGAAATCTTAACCTATCTCTTGTGTTCATGAATAACAAAGATTTTCGGAATTATAAAAGCCGTCAACGTGATATACGCTTTGTCAACAGCATTCTATCTTCTTATGTTCGGAAGACACTTGCTTGACGCTGTTGTATTTTTTCTTCATGACGTCACAAATGGTTCAAGTCTACTTTCTTTTTACAGAAACAAAATGGAGTGTTCCATGTGCCTTCGCGTGATTGGACCAACCAACTGTGGATATATCTTCTGTAAACCAAGTCTCCAGTAATGGTTACAGCATCACACGACATGTCCGCTATATCGCAGCTCTCTTCGCGTGACAATGTCAAGCTTACATCACAATTTCTATACCTACAGTCATCCCTACGTACATACATCTCCAATAAATGAAATATTTTATAATCTATGACTACAAGACATCATCATCGGGATTTTAATGAGAAGAAGAATTATTGAAGACATTTGCATGTCAAAAATAGCGAATGAAATCACACCACACCTCCAGCAGTATGCTCTACTTCGCACACAACCCTATGTATATTAATCGAGTTTAGATCTCATTGATATTCTGTGTAATGTTGTATGTGAAATTTACAATCGTGACCTTCGAGGAAGCAAAAAATGTTGCATAACATTCCGCACAGCAGTGAAGGGGGGGGTGTTGGAGGAGGAGAGTACGTTTTCCAGAAAGAAGGTTTTTTTTCAAAAAATGTGAAAAAGGAGGGCGTTCCAAACATTTTGAAATAACCGGATGCATACTCGATGATGACGACTGCGAGACACTACAGCGATGACCATCCTCAACGACAGCACACGAGAGACTAACATCGTGAGAGAACAAAGCTTGTCCTTTCTAAAAGTCCCCCCACCACCTTGGTTTCTCTAGATCGTGCCCACCTGCCTCCCCGTGACAGAAACGGTAACGTCTATGCTGTTTTTAGCAGATGAGGCTAAATGGTGGGATTAGCTTGTAGTTTCAGTTTCGGTAGTTTGGTGTTTGTAATTAGTAATTAAGTGGTGGAGGGGGTTGTATTTTATTGCAACGTCAACAGCCAGGTGAAAATTGGGACGGACCCACCTCGACTCCCAAGCCCGTACACAACCTACACCTGACCTGGTCCGGTGAACCTGGGTCACATCCCCCTTCAGGGGATAAGAGACCACAGGCGGCTCCAATGCTGGTAGCTCTTAAACACCCAGGTTCACCGGATCCGGGCAGATGGAGGTTGTGTACGGGTTTGGGTGTCGAGGCAGGTGGTGCAGTGGATAGCACACCTGCGGGCAGAGCAGGAGGTCCCAGGTTTGAGTTCCGGTCCGTCCCAATTTTCTCCTGGCTGTTGACATTGCAGACTTTCCTCCACGAGTAAGTACTCGAAAGTTATGTGTTTAAATTGTATTTCATTATTTGTCCTTAGTTTTAAGTTAGTTTATAGTTTTCGTTTTGTAAAGAGCTCACTAGTATATTATCTTTTCGTAGGTTCACTGAGCCTTTTATTGTTAGACTTTTCTATATGTAAATCCTCTAAATGAAGTAACAAAAATTAAAAAAAAATGTTTATTTTATATGATGTCACAAATCTACAATATAAATATTATATTAATACCCCAAAAGATCGACATAACCTCTCGTCTTGGATTAATTCAAAACGTGTTGTAGTTACTACTGATAAAACAGTATCCATATGTATCTTTTATTTAGATAATTCAATATTATCCCTCTCTATTGCATATACATTTATGAAGTAACCTTGTTATTACATAGACAGAATTATTAAAATCCCAACCCTGCTAAGAAGAAACAGTATAGTTCACAAAAACAATACTCGTAATAAGGCTAGTATTAATCGTCCTGGCGTGTCAACTACTCTTTGCCAAAAAGACTCATATCATTCAGGAATAATTTTGTATAATTCCTTCCCAAATATAAAAAATATAAACAAATTTCATCTCTTCAAATCCGTGGTTAAATGCTTTCAAATGCGCTAAATTCTCTTCAATATGAACTAAATTACTAATTATAATAAAAGGAGTTAAAGAGATTTCATTTCCCCAATTAATATTGTTTTCCCTATGATTTCAGATTTTGTAAGTGATGTTAATTCTTCTTATAATAATAATATTAATAATAATAAATTTATTGTCAAAAAACAGTACAAACTGCGTATGAGCACGTGGAGGACAATAAACTAATTTACTCTCCGGAAGCAAGCAAGGGACCATCCCATCAATTCCGATCAAGGGCCCTAAGGCAGAAGCNCTAGATAAGATAAAAAGTTAGCTACGAGTTATAATGCTAATAGAATGTCAATATGTGTGTAATATAAGACAAAAAATTTGTTTTACATGTACAAATTATTATCGAACAATAGAATACACTGAGTATAGTGTTTACAAATCATAAGAATTGAAATAACACTACACTCACGATTTATTGTTACAATAAACACGCCCCTAGACAAGCCTAGAGAACCTGTATGATAAATCCGCCTCTACCAGAAGGAAAAACGGAGAAAAACCCGGGCCAGGATGGGGCTACAGAATTTATGTACACAACCGTGCCAAAGTTGAGTACTCATAAAACTAAATTAATATGAGCTATAAGACAACACCATCATGCAAGAAAATAGTTTTGAAATTGTTATAAGTTATTTAAAACGTACTACAGCAATGGCGTGATAAAGTACAACACGGATTTAACTATTATTAAAATCAATAAATTATTTTACAGTGTAGAAGCACTGGTGTTTTTAATCGCGGATTTGAAGATATTCAATTTCATCATATCTTTATATTCTTGGGCAGGGAATTATATAGAACGATTCCCGAATGATAAGGTCCTTTTTGGCAAAGAGTGGTTGACACTCTAGGGCGATGAATATTATTCCTATTGCGAGTATTGTGTTCATGAACGAGACTGTTTCGTATAAAGAAAGCGTGGCACTTCGGTAATTCGGTCTCAACAAACACGACCGTTTCATAAATATAAATTCAGGGAAGTGTTAAGATATTTAATTCCTTGAATAAACGTTTACAAGAGTTTCGGGTGTGTGATTTTCAAATTATCCGAACTATCCTCTTCTGAATTCTGAAAGTTTGAATAATCTGACCGTAATTACCCTAGAAAGTAACGTAAATGGGAGTAAACGTTTGCAAAATAAACGCAACGGGAAATACGTGGACTAACTGCGTTAACTAAGATTCGGAATGCGTAACACAATTTGCTTAATTGGGAATTAAGATTGTCAATGTGACAATTCCATTTGNTTTTGAGTTTGTCTTGAATATGGAGACCTAAGAATTTTGTATTCGTAACAGTTTTTAATTGTGTTCTGGTTAATGAAAGTGAAACCTGGGGTATAGTTTTTTTTATTACTATTATGAAATGACATAGACACTGTTTTGTCAGTGTTTACAATGAGACGATTTGCATGGAACAAAGTCGAAAGGTTAGACAATACTTTTTGAGCATTGGCGNGTGTTTACATAGTAAATTAGTGTCATCAGCAAAAAAGAACCATTTTGCAATCTGATGTGGATGATGACATGTCGTTCACATACAATAAAAAGGGTATAGGACCGAGAATTGAACCTTGGGGTACACCGCAAGTAAGTTGCAGGCTTTGTTTCAGAAAGACAACGCTGAAGTATTTTATTTTTAGTATAGGATATTTCGACCTGTTGATATCTATCTTTTAAATAAGAAGTTAGCCATTGATGTGGAAGTCCACGAATGCCTAAAGANTCGAATGCTTTGGATAAGTCAAGAAAAACACCCTGAGGATTTTCTCCACGGCCAAGAGATATCGTCAATATAGGCGCTCTTTGAGCTATAAGCGATTCTTCAGCTGTTGAAAGACGAAGGTCAACTCTTTCCAGTTGCTTCTGCTGGTATATCTAGCGGCATCTATGTAGACGATCTTTGCACAGGTGCGCACTCCGTCGCCGAAGCTTATCAGCTGAAAAACGAGATAACAGAACTCCTCGCAAAGGGAGGTTTTCCTATAAGGAAGTGGGTGAGTAATTCGAAAATCGTTATCGCGAGCTTATCTGACGAGGAAAAATCCTCAGAAATAGACTTCAATCTAAACTCAAAGGATGACTTCAAAGTGTTAGGAATATTTTGGAATGTTAAAAGCGATTCTTTTCAATTTAGAATTATAAGCAAAAAACAAGGCACATGGACTAAACGTCTTGTAGCCAGTAAAATCTGTTCACTATTCGATCCCCTGGGACTGCTCTCTCCCGTTATACTGACAGCGAAAACATACCTACAAAAATTATGGATCGATAAACTAGAATGGGACACAATTCTGGACGACCAATTTACTTCAAATTGGAACTGTTTCTATGACAGTCTAAATACACTTGCTAAACTCTCGATTCCTAGATTGGTGTTGAACACCCAAAAACAACACACGTTACATATTTTTGCAGATGCTACCTTCCGTGGATTCGGAGCTGTGGCATATATTGTTAGCGATAAACATTCTAATTTACTAACATCCAAAACAAGAGTAGCTCATCCAGACAAACTAACAATACCTAAACTAGAACTGTCAGCGGCTTTATTAGCTAGCACGTTAGCCACAAAAATCACTACCGCCATAAATGAAATACAACACAACGAAATTCATGTATGGACAGACTCGATGATAGTTCTGCATTGGCTACATTCAAATAAACAATTAAAAGACGTTTTCGTATCCAATCGCGTACAAAAAATATTACGCGCCACTTCCATACATCAGTGGCATTACGTGCCAACTGAAAACAATCCAGCTGACGTAATGACTCGAGCCATTTCTCCACATGATTTAATAAATTCTGAAATATGGTGGAAGGGACCAGACTTCATTACACAAGAAACATCTCAATGGCCACAACAATCTCCTCAGCCTTTTACGTCTACACTAACTACTTTACATGACGAACAACCTAAGGAGATTCGACCGTGTTTTGAATTTTTTGACCAACTCATCTCTCGAACAAATAACTATTCAAAGCTCGTTAGAACGTTGATCTATGTAAATAAATTTATTACGAAATGTAGAAAACTTCCATCTACTACGCATTTAACCAATATAGAATTGCAACAGGCGGAAGTAATACTCTTAAAACACATGCAATACGTTTCGTTCAAGGACGAATTACACTCTAAGCAAAGAGCAAACTTTAAAATCTTCTAGCAAAATTGCGAAATTAAATCCATTCTTACATGAAGATGGTTTAATTAGAGTAAGAAGTCGTATAGAGTCAGCCCGTGTGCCATGGGATCAATCACATCCCATTATATTAGATCATAATCATTCACTTACCAAAATGTTAATACAACATTACCACCTCAAATATTTGCATTTAGCTAATCAATCCTTACTCTATTATGTTAGAATGAGGTTTTGGCCTATTAGAGGCCTTCGAACAATACGGAGTGTAGCGCGTACGTGCATAAATTGTTTACGCAATGTTAAAAACCCTTTCAAGCAACAATGGAATCGCTGCCACTTGAACGGCTAGAACCCAGCAAACCGTTTATCTACACAGGAACGGACTACTTCGGACCCATCAAAATTAGGCGTAATAAACACCTGGTTCTAAAAACAGAACTAGAAAAGCTTATGTACTCGTGTTTATATGCATGGTAACTCGAGCCGTACACTTAGTTTCTGACTAAGTGAACGTACAAGTAGTTTCTGACCAAAGTCTCAACACGTTCCTATGTGCATTAAAAAGATTCGTGGCAAGACGCGGCATACCAGCCACTATCTACTCAGACAACGCGCCCACTTACATACAAGCGAAGCAGCGTCTTGACAAAGCTTATGTAAAAGACCAAATCAACCAATTTTGTACTTCCAGAAATATTCAATGGAAATTCATACCTCCATATGCGCCTCATTTTGGAGGTAATTGGGAAAGATTTGTGAGATCAGTTAAAACCCACTTTAATAGAACTATAAAGACAAAGAAACTGACGTTAGAAAAACTAATCACGTTTATAACTGATGTTGAAGGCATTATAAACAGCAGACCACTAAGTCCCATCTCCAACGATCCAAATGACGTACTACCTCTAACCCCAGGGCACTTTTTAATTGGCTCACCAATTATCGCTCTTCCATACCTCAACCAAGCGCCTCATGGCACAACATTAAAAAATTACTATGAGAAAATTGAGAGTATGAGAGTGGAGTTCTGGAAGAGGCGGACGCGCGAATTTCTAAATATACTACATTTACGTAATAAATGGTATTACGAAAACTCAAACATTAATGTGGGAGATTTAGTGATGATCCACAAGGAACATTGCCCCACATTTCAATGGCCCTTAGAGCGAGTAACCGAACTCTTTCCTGGACCAGATGGAAAAACACGTGTGGTCACTTTAAAAACAATCAAAGGTCATATTAAGAGACCTATTGTAAAATTAACCTCTTGAAAAATGAAGAGGTATTTATTGCAGATGTTGAACCAACATCACCTCCTCCCCCCGGGAATATGTTACAAACCAAACGTTTGTAAGGGGTTTCTATTTTATTAGTATTGTTTGTTTATTTATTGTTATAAACATTTGTATTTGTGTATAACCATTTAGCGTCTATACAGACATTTATTCAATATAGGCGCTCTTTGAGCTATAAGCTCCATGCTGATGTAATCGATATTTATCGATACTCAACTTCGATACAATCGATAGACTCCAAAGTATCTATACTGAACGCACTCACTGTGCGGATAGTCATGAACGCACCCATTATGTACGCTCCATGAATGTTCTGTGTATGTTCTGTGTATGTTCTGTGACACAGCTATATATACAGCTGTATTCAACCACTCGATATCCATTTCATCGTCGTGCGTCCCACGCGTAGGGACATGTGTCGTCGTGGTGTAAAGTTTACTATGTATTTGTTGTTATAAACAGGATTTTTTGGACCATGATTTCCTTACAATGAAATCATACTAGTGTTAATGTGTCGTACAGTGCAACGCACGCAGTCAAGCAACTACGAGCATAAATGCTCATAACATGTTTTAAGTTACAGCAGAATGTTCAACAAGCAGCACTGCTAACCTGGTCTGACATCAGCTTCCAGCCGAAGACCTCTAGCAAGCATTCTAAGGCAGCCGGAACATCAAGTCGACCAGCCAAACTACTCAACCGCAGAAGACCAGGTCAACGCAACCTTGGCAGCGAAAAGAAGGCTACTTCAATAAGTATACTCTCTCGTATTAACGAGATTCTCGCATCAGAATAGCAAGATCTGATGCAAAGATATTATTCCTCGCAAGTGGGGACCACATCGGGAAATTTTTCCGATGGATTAAAGTCCTGCATTTATTTAAGGTTCTATATGAACCAATTATAATATATTCCAGCAGGTAATTTGTAAACTATCAATTCGTTGATGTCTGGGGGGGGGGGTTCTTGAAAACTCGAGAACGAAGGGTCTTTTTTTTGTGGAGATTCAACAATCCCACCCACATATTTGCCAATGTATCACTTAGTAATTCTGTATAAATTGGGAAACGGGATATAAGGGGTTTATTACGTGAACAAAGGTTCATGTTTGTAAATATTTAAAACTCTGTTGAAATTATTCTTCACAGAGCGTTGGTCGCCCACAACGACCAACAACAACTTTGCTATTTTCATGTCAAGATTGTCATGCAGCATATGTAGATCTAAGGAAATGTATATGTAAATATTGTTATATAATAAATGTGAATTTGTTTGATCCGAAGCGTGTCTGCAAAAGAATCCTATCATAATCTCCTTATGCTTGTTGAAACACACAAGCACCCCCTATACATTATTTATGTTTTGCGACGAATGGTTATTCGCTCGTAACATAAGTAATAGTTTCACTTTAGCTCTCTTAAATATGTTGGGAAACACCCCTTCCGATAAAGAACTATTAAAAATATTTATGAGTGGATTTAATATAGCGTGGACGAAAATTTAACAATAAACTCAGGTATATCATCTACGCCTGTTGAAAATTTGTTTTTTAA
>NNCF01128427.1:199280-239269 GCA_002313205.1 Laupala kohalensis
AATCATTGGAGGACATTGATTTGGATATATTGAGTTCGTTATTTTACCAACTTCTGAGAAGTAAGAATTAAACAAACTTGCAATGTCCTGAGGAATTGATTCGATTTTGCCATCGTTTAGTAAAGAAACATTTTCTTCGCGATTTTTAGAAGTTGACGTGTAATTTTTAACAATATTCTACATGGTTTTCTTCCGGTTGTTCGATTTTAGTATATGCCTGTCGTTTTCCATAACTTTAGCTGCATAGACTACTTTTCGAAGAAAAGTCTTATATTTACGAAAATAATCATGGAATTCGGGTGGTTGGTTATANAGAGAGTTTTGAAAGATAATAAAAACGGCGTTGGTTTTTTGAAGAAATCCTTATCCCTTGGGTGATCCATCTATTGTATTTCTTTGTGTTAATTAACTTGTTAATTGTTAAATAATAAACGGGTTTTTATTCTCTCACGGTATAAAAGGGAATATAGATTTAATGCATGATTACCTTTTGCTCTTTTTTGATTATTCTGTTGGTTTCTTCGAAGGTAAATAGGAGAAGAACGGTGACCTCACTATCGTGACGTCTTCAAAATGATGAAACTGATTGAAAATACTTCGTCAGTCTCAAGTAAGAGAATTCTGGTACTCGATCATTTTATATATATTGTAGCTTGTCCAGTTACTTGGAAGACATATGCAGTGGGAAACATCTGGGTTTAATTGCATCAATTTTTCTCGAGGACAATCTTTTTACTTCACAGAACTACAGAATTAAATAACTTCTTTGATAAATGAAATTTTTCTAACCAAACCAAGATGTTTTACCTCCTGGCAACGGTGCAACACATCTACACGAAAAGTATTAGAATAAATTAATAATAACCAAACGCCGTCTGAATTCATTAATAACTCTAAATTATCTAATTCAAAGTCCGTTAACTTGTATGCTCGAGAGGTCTGGTGTAACGTAAGTCGCTCGAAGTGACTTGAGACAAACTTACCTTTCTATATATCCAGGATTAGATCAATTCCGTATTGATTGCCATTGTTTTAATTATACCAATTTCTTTTCTTGCACTATTTATCTATCATGAAGTGAAAAGCAGATAACTTAATTTGGATCTTGTGAATTGAGCTAGTGTGTAGAAAGCAGGTGAATAAAAGATTCTTGCACTGACGTTGTAGGCAAGGTGGTCACCAAATACATCGAAAATAGGTATTTATAGTTCTTATTTGAAGGACATTCATTGATATCCAGGAAATTTTAAGTATTATTATAATCAATTTATTACATACAAAACTTAATACTGAGTTGTAAGCTATTTATTTATTTTTAAAGGTGTGTAAATTGTCTACGACACCCTGTTCATGGACAGATATCATCATATAGTAATATTGGATGAGTGAATAGTAATTATTTGTTGTTAAGTATGATTTTTTCTTAGTTCTCCATAAAAAGTTTGAAGACAACGGAGATTAATGTGAACACATAGCACGCCTTCTTTATTTCGTGCATAGTATTCATTAAAATTAGTTTTCAATTATCAAAGTAATTGTTCTAAATTTCCAGAGGACGAGTTGCGATGAGAAATTGCAAAAATCATTTTTCTGCCGATAACCAAAACCTAATAAAATAAGCTTAATGTAGGCAAACGACTACGTTGCTTTTATGTGGGTCTTATGGGTTATTTTCAATAAATATGTGAACTCGAGTACATTTACCATTTTTATGGCGCACAGTAATTCTAATTTCTTCTCCTGCTGAGAAGTTATTCACACCTGCGTCAACTTAAAACACGATTTCATGCGAAGCATTATATTTCCTTAACGTTTTCTTCAGTTTTAGTTCATAACGTTTAAGGAATGGGGTAGACCTCCATTTCGTCCACGTCCATGATGGATGGTACTATGGAAGACCTTCAAGGATATTTTGCAAATTTATTGTAAAAAAAAACCCTTCAATAACAAAGTTACACGAGATACTTTCTAAAATATTAAAATCTCTCTTACAGAAGTGATATTTTACGCATTAGTCGAAAACTCAGTTGTGAATGTACTATGGACATGATTTCAAACTTTTACCAAATACCTATCTATCTCATGTTTTCTTCTCTATGTGAACATTCAAAAGGGAAAAGGAGTATTGATTTCTAAGAAAGAGAAATTCTTTTAGGAAAATAAAAAGTTGAATTTGATTACAAATGTCGAATCTACATCTCAAACGTCGTTAGATAAATGGCACACACGTCAACTATTTTGCTTCAGAAGAACAGTTAACTCACTTGTCAATAAATCGATTACTTTTCTCACTTTACACACATCTAGCATAAGAGATTCAGCTATAATTTGATGGAGACAAAAGGAAAATGGGTTTTACAAGAGCTATCCCGTGTCATTTTTGGGCAAGATATATTGTAATAAAGAACTGATCGATGAATATTAACAAATTAATATTGTATAACTATGAGAGAAGGAAAGTAGAACAAGGAGGAGAAACCAACAATTGTTTTATTTAGCTATAAAGTACTCTTAAACTAAAATACTTCATTTCTATTTTTGTCTTTTTAGCTGAACTGTAATCACAAGATAGAATAAGAACCCTCTCATATTAGTAAGGAGTACACAAGTATATAACTTTCTTAGTTTACTAGAAAAGACGTAAAACATTTAATAAAACTCTGAGACATTGGTAGGAAAACATATCAGAACGAAATACGTTCAATCTTCATACAGCAGGGATCTGAAAATAAAATATGAAATCTCAATATTCAAACTCACTAATATATAGAAAGAATGAATATTATTGGTTATATGTTGTGTATTTATGTCTAATATAAAATATGATACATTGTATCCAACATAACGTATTATTACGACGTAGCTGCATCTTAATTAATTATTTAAAAAATAAATAATATTCTAAGGGAAATTTTAATTTATCACTAAAACTAAAATAGCCTAAGGGAAGTTATGCGATGCAATAGGGTTAGGTTAGGTTAGACTCATTGGTATGTAACCTGTCACAACATCATAAAGGAATATAAAAATAATATTCTTTGATGAAAATGTAATTTAAAAAATTAATAATTTACGCATTCACTCATAAATAATTCTAACGTATTTTATTTAAAATTTATTCATTTTCAAGGTTTTGGAAATACATCGAAGAATCCCTGTTTATTGCTAATACTTTAAAAGATTTCAAATGAAACAAATAGTAAGTATGTTATACTGAATGTAAATGGGATTCGGGACCGGGGATGAAACCCGGAATCATCAACTCTGCGCGCTGGTGCCCTATCTCTACGCTACACCATTGACATTCAATACAGCATAATTAATCTGTACTACAGTATTTTTTCGCGTTGTGGTCTTGAAATAAAAAAAACTTCTATTTATAACGTGCCAACGTTTCGGCCCTCTTTAATTTGGCCTTCATCAGAGCTACAACAAAAATTGTGGTTTTTCAACATACAGATAATTACGAACCTGTATGTCAAGATCAAAGAAATGATTTATATTGTTGAGTCAGAGAACACTGTTAACAAAAAATCTGATGTGGATAATCTAAGCAAAGTGTTCACAAATTTAATAAAAATGACGTCAATAATTAATATAAATAAAAACCGAACTGTGAATAATAACAGGGAATGTAATAACTATATAGTGTAATACGTATATTAGTAATTTTTATTATTATGTAAAGCATGTTGTACTGTGAATGAACGCGATCTATAATATAATTATTATGTAGTATTATGTTGTTAAGTTATCATGGTGTTGTACAATGTTATACAATAGTTGAAACGTTATGTAGTAGAATTATTTTATGTAGCTTAACTAAGTGTATTTATATTCCACTGTATAAAAATGGCAACATGGCAAACAGAAACCTCCACAAAGGTTTCCTCATAAGTGGCACTTCCTAAATTGAGTCACACAGCCAGGAGCAACTCTTGCGTGATGGCATGCGCCTTATGAGGAAGACGGAAGATTTAACTAGGTGTTTGTCACATGGTAAACTAAGAGGTTTATATCGTAATTATCTGTATGTTGAAAAATCACAATTTTTGTTGAAGCTCTGTAACAATTCTTATTTCAAGGCCAAAATGAAGAGGACCGAAACGTTGGCATGTTATATATATAAGTTTTTTTTTCAAGACCACAACGCAAAAAAATACTGTAGTAATTATTGTAAGGAAATGGTCAAAAAACAGATTAATATAATAATTAATCTGTTATCATGCTGTGCGGATAACCGCATTTTAAGAGATTTTTGTATGTTCGTTAAACAAATACAATCGCGGAGTTGATCTGTGTACTAACGTCCTTTTGAAACACTTTATTTCCTGTTTAAAATAAAACCCTTGATGTAACTCATTTATGAATTCATACAATTCCGCATTTCTTTTACCATGAAGATGGACAGATGTCACTTCAGATTCTAAAAATGGATCCCAGTTCTACTCCCATAGACAACTCAACCAAATCGCCAACACTGACTGACACTCATCTACCTTCCACGAGCAGATGTAATATTTTAGAAAGGCTAGGTTGCTATGACATTTGATAAGAAGATGATATAACGGCTGTTTAACAACCTTATTCTGTGATCGAACCCTTGGATATGATATTATCTTATGAGAAATGTTCCGGTTCCAATGATGACTTAAACGAGAACTTTGATAGGTCTCTGGAAACGTTTTTACCACCATGCAGGTCACTCTCCATCAAATGGAGTAACCTAGTACGATTATAACGATTTTTTTTGTTTCACTTACGAATTTCACGCAAAATGGTGGACTTACTTCAACGTATGAACTCGTAATAATCTTAATATGCCTTTCTCACCACGTCACATGACATCATTGCATTACATGACGAATATTTCTCATCTTCGTTGTGAAACCAAAATTTCCTATTTTTTATGTCAAACATGCTTCTTATTATCTCTGAATTTCATAGGAATTTTCCGTCTATTGTCTAATTTATTCTTTGTCTTTTACCCTTAAGTAGCGGTAACCTCTCTCAATTGTCTTCGTTTTTTCCCTTCCGTTCCAACTTCTACCCCTCGAACTGCGATGAGAGTGGTGTCATCTGTAACTACATTTTTAATAGAAACCGTATTCCGAGCCTTTTTCAGGATCCTCCCACAGCTGCACGTTAACTTGAGCATTAATTCACGATTTAAAAAAAGGAACCCAGAAAAATATGGGCTGTACTTAAATAAATGTAATATTAAAAGTATATTTTAAAAAACTGTTACGAACCAAATGTTCGTAAAGTGTTCATTTGTGGATTCTCATAAATCACGTACTTTATTTTTATTTGTGCTTCATGAGAATCGTAATATTTATTTATTCCATGTGTATATTTCTTGTATAAGATGTTCTTTGGTAGTTATGAACTCCATGCCTATTTCAAGTTCCATGCACATTGTATTGATTCACGAATTCAATGTGCAAGTTCCTTGCGCTCACAGGAAGCTATGTTCTCCGTATCAACTACAAGTTCCATGAATACAATCTTGAACGCACCCCTTATGTACGTTCCTTGCGCTGGCTATATATACAGCAGCGCTCAAGCCACATTATCCATCCAGTACGTAGTCTCCAGTCGCCGCGACGTGCGGTACCCAGTCGGCTGACATAGTCTTACTATGCTCAACCCACTCTCGACATAGTCTTCATTCAGAGCGTCGTGATGACACTCTGAAACCTGATCCAGTCTACCTACTTTGACGCTATCGTTTATGGACACTCAACTTTAGCGCCTTCGGGCAATTAAGCGCCTTCAGGCCATCATTCGCGTGTGGGCAATTAAGCGCCTTCGGGCCATCATTCGCCTTCGGGCCATCATTCGCCTTCGGGAATTAAGTGCCTTTAGGCCATCATTCGCTTCCGGCCAAACCAGTTCTTATCCAGTATCCAATATAGATCCAGTTGCCGCTTCGTGCGGTATCCAGTACTCATCCAGTACTCATTCGCCGCGTTGTACGGCGCTATAAACCCACACAAGGGCATGCGACACGGCTAGTATGTGCCGCGTTGTATCATCGTTCCACGACTCAGTACTCTGCAAGTTCTACTTCGGGGATCACCATGTGAAGATACTCTGGGGACACGTCGCCGTGTTGTGCGACGTCTAGACATTTCGCTGCGTATAATGTTTTATACTCATCAGTCAACTTATTAATGTGTTCATGATGAACTTTTTGAAAATTGATTTCCTATGAGAAATCACTCAACTGCTGTACCATCCAAAGTATGGTGCAGCGCTTGCAGCAAAGCAACATTGAACATATTCGTTCATGATATTCTCTAGTTTCAGCCACTTGCTTATCAGCCACAAGGCCGAACTGGAGAAAACTCAACCACTCCGACGGAAGACCTCAGCCAAGACTTCTGAAGGCAGCCGGAGCAAGATTACTACAAGGAAGCTATTCCAACAAATAAGTATTATTCCTCGTAAGGGAGGACCACATCGAGAACTTGTTCCGATGTATTTAAAATCCTGCATTTTTTCCATGGTTTTTAATAACCTATTTCAATTATTCAGCAGGGTAACTTTATAAATGTATCTTTCGTAGATGACGGGGGGATGTTCTCGAAAACTTGAGTTCAATGGGCTTTTTGTTTTTGTGCAGATCAGCTACGATCGCACTTCACTCTTGTCTACTATCATATCGTAATTCTGTTTAAATTGGGAAAAGGTGTATTGAAGGGGATATTACATAAACAATTGTTTATGTTCAAATATATTCAAACTCTGTAGAAAAAGTTGTTATCAGAGTGTTAGTTGTCAATCCAGGATCAATCTTTTGTAAATTCTGCTTTTGTAAATTTAGGAAAGTATATGTATATATGTTGTTCAATTGTAATAACTGTGCATTTGTGAATCTGAAGCGTGTTTTACAAAGAATCATACTTCATCTTTAATCTTCATGCTCGTTGAAACACACGAGTCCCCCCTATATCCCTTCTGTGTTTACGACGAATGGTCATTCGTTAGTAACAAAAACTAATATGTTCCAAGTTAAACGTTGATAATTGTATACAAAGTATTACATATAATCTTATGTCTATCAGTGTGCATAGTAATACATGAATAAATGAATAACATCATTTTAACGCAGACACAATATTATAGCATTGTCAAGTGAGCTAAAATATTGCGAGAGAAAGCTCACAATATTATAGCATTGTCAAGTGAGCTAAAATATTGCGAGAGAAAGCTCAAGTCGAGGTTTACAATGCGTACCAAAACGTCGTGAATTTTATAAGTTTTTAAAGTTTTCGTATTGTTCTTAAGTATTTTATTCTGCGGTGATGTATTTCCACTAAGTATGCTTTAATATGGTGTCTGCTTTAAAATGTCTTTATTTATATATTCATATATTACAAATCACATATTGAAGAAATATTAAAGAACTCGCATCTAAAAGTCAGATTTGGCGGTCACATGGAAGTTCTTTATACAAATTCACAGCATTATTCTGAGCTTGACGAAATTTTGCATTCTTGACCTTCAAAACTATAGTTTTTCTCTTGATCGTCAAAACAATAGAAATCTCGGATGACGTGAGATTTCGAAAAACGCTTACATCACTCTTTTCAATCCGTTGAAGGAATTAGGTTCTTCATGATACAATTCTATAATAGATGAAAATTGAACCAGCAAAAATATTCACAAACCTAGGACTCAATATCACACATCACTCATTTCACGTGGATAGATATTACTCGAAAGTATTTCTTATTTAAGCAACATTTCACAGAACATAGTGATCATTATCCACAGGATAAAAGAGTAAATTTGATGTTCGCTTTCAATGAGAATAATTCAGGCAGATAACAACTCTGGAATCTCAATATGTCACTCCCATTTCAGAGAACAGCGCCGCGCGCTTACATGCTCCAATGCGGAGATTGTGATACATCGGGCGTCAGGCAAACGGAGAAATTCAACATACGCATTTAAGAACTTCAAGATGCACCACAGAACACATAATAGGAACAGGACATCCCCAAGAACAACACATTAATTATTGAACTTATTATTAGTAAAAAATGTATCATTGATCTTAATTAGGACCACTACAAATTCAAAAATAAATTCATAGTAACTGTTTTGTTTTCAACGAACAAATCATTTTTCTAATTATTCGTTGTTCAACCTTGCTTTCTACCGCTGTTCTTTCCCAACGTCCTTCTCCCCATCAATATGTCGGGGAGGATCTCTAATTCCTTCGCAAGGCTCAGCATGTAGTCTTGCTTCGCAGTAAGATTTCCTCCTCTCCAAAATAAAATACTTATAGGTTCAATAGGAACAAGATTTATTCTATCGTCGTAATGTAGAACAATGAACGATACCAGACGGCGAAAACCAGCGTAGAAAGTTCAGTGCGAAATTGTTCGTGTAACTCACGACTGATTTCTGGCGAGTCGGTGGTGAGATGTCGTGCTCTGTCTTGGAATTGTAGACTAGGTTTCTGGTTGCCGATAATCCAGGTTCTTGGACATTCAGCGGAGCTGGGGCTTCTCATAGAAGGTCGCGACGTGACCTCGAGGAAAATCGTCAGCGTAATAATAACTTAGAGTTATTTCGTGGAGCTGGGTTTGGTGTTGTGGTAATCGGATATCGTTGTGCTCTGCTCAAGAGTTTTCAGCGTAATCAGCTGGAGTTCTTGTTCGAGGTAAACGGGCGACGATGCTACCACGACCAACGTTCCCAGCGTAATCTCTAGTAATCAAAATTCGTTGCTACGGTAGGGGCGTAACAGTACGTCGAGGTTCGTTTATTGAGAGATAAACGAAGGGCGTCCTGGCTGCACGCGGCACGCGTGGGCATCAAGGAATCTCCCGTTATTTATAATGTTAGGATTCTTTGGCGTCGTATGTTGACTNGCTCATGGGGGAGATTCATCGATACGTATTAGGTATGTATAATGAATATGTAGAAATGTACTGCTACAAATATAAGAGGAGGTGGTTTGTTCTTAAATACGGTTACGACCGTAAGGTTTTCTGACAGTCACTAGAAGCATTTGCAACTTTTTCTCCTCCCGAAAAAATAAGTATGTGTCATTTACTTGACTTGTATGTCGTTAAAATTGGTTTTGTCCATTCCCATACAATGTAGTACATTTTAAGTTTACTACGAGAGTGGATCAAATATTAACGAGACTTTTGCTTTTGAGCGCACAATTTTGAACGGAACGGGCTGCTGCTTGTACAGTGCATTATTGCAGACATCAGAAGTTGGGAAAACACGTGGTTTGCAGGTAGCGCTCACGACGACGGAGTTCATCCTTCTGTTGCGCAATGCATTGATATCAAATTTCTTGCTAACGAAGGTGTAAAACCAGCTGAAATTTTGCAAAGTCTAAGTGCACAGTTTGGCAATGAAACCCTGTCAAGATAACGTATGTATGCGTGGCATAAAGAGTTCGAGGAAGGTCGTGAACGGGTTGAAAATGAAACATATGTTCGTCGTCCTCGGACCAACATTACGGAAGACAACATTTCCAGTGTTCGTGACCTTATTGAAGGTGATAGACCTCTAACGGTTTCTGGTTGCATCACAAGTTGGAATAAGTTATGGGAGCAGTCAAACAATCATCACTAAGGATCTAGGGTTCCACAAAGTTTGTGCCAGATGGGTCCCTCGTCTTTTGACAGCAGAGCAGAATATTAGACGTTTGGAGATTTGTTAGACGCTTACCGCACAATTTTCAGAGTAAGGGACAGAAATTTGTTTGAACAAAATTGTCACCTGACTTAAAACTTAGGTCCATCATTACACACCCGAATCCAAACAGGCCAGTATGAAGTGGCGGAATCAGGGAGAGGCAGCCCCCGTTAAAGCCAAGACCAAGTTGTCAGCCGGCAAGGTGCTTGCGAGAGTTTTCTTCGACCGGCAAGGGATCTTACACATTGATTTCCTGCATCGATGTCGCACAATAAATACTGCTTATTACTGTGACCTTCTGGACCAGATAAAGACTTCCTACCGTTCCAAAAGACGTGACCGACCAATTCGAGACGTCATCCTCCTTCATGACAACGCTCAGCCCCCCACTGCAGCCCTAACTTGCACCAAATTACAGCAAATGAGATGGACTGAACTTGAACATCCTCCTTATAGTCCTGATCTATCACCCTGTGATTTTAATTTGTTTGGGCCACTTAAAGAAGCACTAGGAAGACAATGATTCCAGGACAATGCGGTGGTTCAGGCCTTTGTGCACAATTTGCTTGTGACACAACCCTCTTCTTTCTATGATGCTGGGATTAAAAATCTACCAATCCAGTGGGAAAAATGCATTACTAAAGGAGGAGATTATGTAGAAAAATTAATTTGTACTGTGCTATGTTATTCTGCTCAATACATTTGCAAAAGAAGAAAGTCTTGTTCATATTTGATCTACCTAATATATATCCAACAAAAATATTATTTAGAACTTAACATTTATCATTATTTATCTGCTGATATCTATAATATATTTATCTCTTTGTGTCGTCCAATGTAACTCAGAATTAAAAATTTTGTTTAATTATTTTAATTGTATTTGTAGATACTGAAGATAGCCGCATTGAAGTAAAGAGTTGTCTTTATAAATGTGTGATTGCAATTTTGGCGACACAAGCAATTTTGTTTTTTAACACGCCAATAACGTAGCACCAATAACACCAGTCAATTGCTTATTGATCAACCAAAATGAAATGTTCGGTTTTACGTACACATTGCCCTTTCAATGATATTTTAAGTAAGGGTATATTAAGAGTTGCAAGGGAGAGAAAAATGCACCAATAATGCCGCATTAGTTTTGCTATTCCGTTGAGATGTAATAAATTTGAATTCACTATTAGATATGTCAATTACCTTCGATTTCCTTTCTCGTCTGCTTCTTTCATGACATTACTTCTGTTCTAATGTTGCACATTTGGATTCAAATGTCTTAAGTCCTTTCTGTGAACACTGGGATCTTGTTTCCTCTTACGGACATGCTTCCTCTGATGGGATGAGATAGCTTTGGTCGAATCCATATGATATGCCTGAAATGAGACCAGAAATTTGACAAATTCTAAAAGATAAGGGCTGAAAATATTAAGATAAGGGCTGAAATCCCACGAATTCTCTTGCGTTAGGTTATTAATTTTTCCGCAAATTATCCTTCATGTGTCCCCATTGATATTAATTGGAGAAGTTTGTCAGAGTCAGTAGACGAATAATCAAGGAAATTTGAATGTCTTCTGAAAGAAATTCTGAATCACAAAGTTGGAAACATAAAGTTTATCAATTTTATTTCAATAATGCAGGACTGACACCCGTTTATGAGATGGTTTAGTAATGTCTGCCTTACTGATTTATCCTCTTGTCTCAATGTTTCTCCATTTACTATTATTTCACCTGTTTCCTTCAATATACGTCTATATTTAAACTTTTGAATGTACATGTCTAGGAAGCTCTCCGTGAATTACTTCGAGTGTGTCTGTTGAGACAGTCCTGTATACTCCTCCTACCTTTTGAGTGCATAATCTCTGCACCTGACCTAATTTTTCTCTGTACAGATAGCTACACCGCTCTATGGTTGCTGGACGTCCATACACTCAACTTGATCGTATAGCTCTCTCTTATAAGGGATTTTCGTTACTCTCAGTTCTATGTGAATCTTACTCGGTGCAGCCCGTAGTTATTTTCGCCTTACATACTCTCTTTTCAAAATTCTCAATTAAGAGCAGCTTCTCGTCTATTAAAACTCCTCAAATACACATTTTGCGCCCTATTTCTATCTCTTTCCCATATAACTTTACTATAGGGGTCTCTTCGGTTATTCATTGACTACTTCAACCACATCCCTTTCGTCTTCTTCCATCACAATTTTAATATGTTTTTCATCGTGAGTCTGTCTAATCTATCCAGTACTTCTTCTTATCGATGTTCTAACTCCTCTCTATTTCCTGTCACAATCACCGTTAGATCATCTGCGTAGACTACATACTTCATGTCTTGTGCTTCAAGATCTGCAAAAATGTATCCATCACAAGACTACGGTATATGAGTCCGTCGACGATCCCTGTGTACGATGATTCATAGGATGTTTATCTAATCTTTATCTTTTTCCACTTTAATGTATTTGTTCTTATCCTCAAAATATACAGTTACAGAGATAACGGAGCATTTTCTTTATTTTTCAAAGTCTGA
This sequence comes from Laupala kohalensis, assembly GCA_002313205.1. Classification (NCBI taxonomy): domain Eukaryota; kingdom Metazoa; phylum Arthropoda; class Insecta; order Orthoptera; family Trigonidiidae; genus Laupala; species Laupala kohalensis. The sequence goes on from NNCF01128427.1 coordinate 211,470, forward strand.
AATATTACCCTCAATTTGCATTATTGAAAGTAAACTAAAGATAACTAATTAAACACATAGCTGATACAAACATTTGAGTACTGAATAAAATGAGTGAAACACTCGAAGAATTTAAATCAGCTAATAGTGAGAAAGATGACAGAAGAGCAGTGGGAGAGCAGTAGGAGGCAAAAAAATGTACACGACAAGTTAATGCTTACAAGGTACTTTATGCGTGCTTTGGTAGACCTGGTAGCCTACGGAAATGTATACGAATTAACACAAGCGATCGGAAGATCTATGTAGGGGCAGTAAGAGGAGCGGGAGGACCCATAAATGAAAAAATATAAAAATGCAAGGATACATGCACCGGCACATAATAGGAAGTAATTAAGAGATGTTTTTAAGAACGAAAATTAAAGTTAAAATGATGTACGCAAGGAAAATAATTAACAAGAAATTGTAATTATCCCTCCAGACAAATTACAACAAGAGAGGTTAAGTAAGGTAATAGAGAGAAATGATAATATACGTAAAGATAAAAACAGGTTCTAAATGTAAAACTAGGAATAAGATACTTTGCTTTGATAAAGGACTAGATGCGAAGGTATTACTGACGAAATAAGCCGATAGGAACTTTTAAAATGAAAGAGAGAGTGCTATCTTTAAAAACATCACTAGAGTAGTTTATAAGGCATTCTAACTCAGATAACGTGGGTTACTGACTGTGATCCAGATTTTTTCAGGAAGCAGGCAGACAGAGGAGCTAACGGTCTATGGGAGTGCAGAGTTACAAGACAATGGAAGAGTTAAACATCATGCGTTGTTAATAAATGTCCTAAGTTCAACCATGTAGCAAAAATAAGTCAGGTAAAGAACACCTTTCTTGGACTTTGCGCTTCATACGGTCATATGTATAAGAACTGCACAAAAATGGAAGAATATGTATATTGTAATAATTGTAGGAGAACAAATTTGACACGCAATTAAAACATGACAAGCATGCAATGTACAGGTTATGAGAGGGCTTCAAAGCATTTGAAACCACATATTTAATATGACAATTAATTGTCCACAACAAAATACACAAGAGGAAAACTAGGTTCATGTGAAGTAGGAGATTACGTGAATGTAAACTCTACAATAGAATGCTTACAGGTACTTCATGCGTGCTTAGGTATACCTGGACAGCTACCGTTCGAATAAGGGCGATAAACTGTTGGGGCAATTCTTATAGGTGGAAACATGCTAGAAGAATTGCACATCTAATACCTAAAATAAAATATGCAAACTATCCTCATACGAACGGGTAATATGGAAGTTCTGATGGTTAACTTGACTATCAGTACAATGAAGGTCTCAAAACATATTTTGTGAATCTGGATAAAATACTCAAAGCACACAAAGACAAAGATATCGTCATGTGAACAAGAATAAGTGGTCAAAATTATGGGAAGATCATTTAACTACAAATCATGGTAAATATATAGACGCGTTGATCTTATAACAACCTAAGAACACAACACCAATAAAGAAGACCGAGGAGAATGAGTTATTGATCTCACACTAGCAAACAATCGTACTTGGTTGAATGAGAGACAAGCGACTGTGTGGGAATTGTTTTTAAATTACAAAACAAACATTACACTCTAAAGCAAGATCTCCCCCCAGGGGACTCACATCTAGTAAGTACGTGAACAACAAAGTAATGACTCGTATCGTCGTCCTATTACACTGTTATCGGTAACCTTATGGACAAACTGATGAATGTAGATTGATGAATTATCTAGATGGAAATGACATTTTGAACCAAAATCCATTGAAAATGCGGAAAGGTCGACTTACAGAAGATATAGGGGAAAAGCTATTAGGGATAGTAATCTGAAGAAAAGATACCGAATTGTAAAATTAATACATGTTTTATTACTCCTTATCTTGACCGTTGCTTATCCGTGGTTCCCAACGGTGCTTAACGAACAAACCAGTTGCAATAAGATTTAATTCTAATTTATTCATACTTATGGTAAATTACATAAATTAAACTTTATTTTGTTTCCTTCATAATAAAATATATTGCTAGATCGTGCACGATTATGACTGAAAGTGCGAACGGAGTAACTGGCAAGTTCCTTAAGAGTGAATACCAGGATATTATAAGCACAGCCCACGGCAACCATTGAGTCAAATCACAGGCGAACGAGTCCTCAGCCCCACCAAAATATTCTATATTGTAACCATATAGTAAAGAACAAATATAGCCCTTTTCAATTCAATATAGGTAAACGGTACCTTCGATAATGCCAATTTAAAATCTATGCGATAAAAGAGCGTGAGAGGTAGGTTACATGACATATTCCTTTCATCTCTAGAGGAATGTTCAATATTTATCTAGAATGGCAAGGAACGGATAGTACGGAGATCCAAGTGGTGTACCCGCAAGGAACTTTTAGTGGACCACTGCTAAGGATCATTCTAATCGAAAATCTTTTGGATTATTTTCAGGAAGAATGAAGAATCTTTGTAGCGTATGTCGACGATATTTTGGTAACAACGTTAGACGATAACAAGAAAACAGTTCGGCATATAAAATTCTAACAAATTTATGTTTTGCACGACGCAATTTGAAATATCTATACCAAAAACCAAGTTGATGTGGTTCAGGAATAGGGCAAAGAACAGAAGAGATCCAATCGTAATATGGGTAGCTGAAATTGCAGAACATTTTGAAAACCAAAGAAAAAGTGGGAAAAATATATTACTCCGAGATGAATAAAACATGCTCCGAGATGGATTCACAAAATATTGAATAACACATAGAGACCTAGTTCAATTATATACCAGAGGAATAAGGTCCATTCTAACTTATGGAAACTCGGTATGGAGAGAGAAAATGACTGTTCAGAAATATGAAAATAAACATACGAGTATCCAGCGGATGTGCACATTTAAAGTGAGCAGAGCGCATAGTGAACGGCTAAGACCGCGGTTTAAGAAGTTATTATGCGTATATGATGGATGTGTTGGGGTGCCTGCAAGTGGCTAAATTGGAGTACATGAGACTCCTAAGGAAAAATTGAAAATACAAATAAAGTAAACGATATTTTTAGTAAGATAGAAAGGGCAGGAAGAGATTGACGGATGTCAAACTAGGTGGGAAAAAGGAAATACTGGAAGGAGTTGCTTCGAGTACATTAAAGATGTTAAATGGGAAGAAAGGTCAAAAAATGGTTTCAACCCGACTCTTACATAGTAGAATTAATGACTGGTCACAGTAGTTTTGGAGCCTAGTTGAAGAGACTCCGGAAAAAGAGGATATGCGATAAAGATAAGAGCATAATAGACCACATATCATGGTAATGTAATTTGTACGGAAAATTAAGGACGTTTATGAAGAAAATAAAGGGAAAGGTAATGATATCTTTGAAAACCAAAATTACTCTAAGTGGGGTAAAAGAACCATTAAAATTTTTCGAACACAATGTAAACAATGTCTCTAATACACGAGATTCTTAATGACTCTACCCACCTCAAAGAGATTGAGAAACGTTTCTTTTCCGCGAAAAAAAGACATGAAAAATCGAAATATCGTTTGACGAGAATCCTATAATGACTTATTTAAAGATAGTGACTACTATAAACATGTCAATTTGTAATATCAATTAATAATCTACTAAATATAAAATACTTCGAATTTTTGTTTTAAATAAAAGATAAAAAATATATAATACTCATGACAAGTTCTTCGTTAACCGCGAGTATAGAGTACCTTGGCATTGAAGCAGATAATAGGTGTACGTAAAAGCAGTACCTTGAGTCAAATAAATCGAGGAAACATGAACATTTTATTAACTTGGTAAATCGGTACTCCACGCACATACCGTAATGGATTCTGAACGAAAAATGTTTTAGACATCGTATTTTACAGAGCTGATGCATATTTTTGGGCTCGGTAAAAGAGGGTAAAAATGGTCTAAAAGAGACTCTTTTAAAAACATTTTCGTCTCCCGAAAATAAAAATTCAATCTTTTATCGGGAAAACTTTCGTTATTCGTGAACATATGAGGAAAAACGAACTCTTCATGGTCACCGGTAATAACTTGGAAACCATAGCATGAAGGGTTACTATAAATATACCATTGCACATTTACGAACACAAATATATCATCAATGAATATCTACTACTTAGTAGTTTCTTAAGTATCTGATTCTCCTTTATTATATTACTAACAGTACATGATTAAGAATACTAACGAACATTACGCACAAACACTATCAATCCGTCAACGTCAATGGCAAACATTTTGAGTAGATGGTAATTGGGCTATAGGACAAATAATAATACAAATATCACAAAATTTACACGAAAATGCGACGGGTACTCAGCTAATACACTAAAAATAAATATTCCGTCCTTAATGCTGCCCCATTTACTGCTCTCACATAAAATTCAGCTGGGGGAGTGGGGTTGGAAAACAAAATGGAAAGCCGGTAATGCACCCTTTTTGCTAAGTAAGGCTCGTGAACTAAACACTAAGGCGATGAGATTTTAATAAAGGCACAAGAAATGAATTAACGAAAGTATTATTAGAGAAGAAAACAATACAAAGCAAATGTAGAATAAAATAACAGATATAACGAAATTGCATAGCATTAATTTAGTTGAACTCATTTAGACACTCGTTTTCTTAGTATAAAGAACATAGAGACAAAGACTGAATGTGTCTATTAGAGAATGAATAAACCACATGAATAAAGCTGTAGGAAGAATCAGGATTAATAAGTGTTTGTTTGGTTTAGAACTAACATTCCAGGCATGTTATAAATAAATAGCCACAGATAAAGATAAATAATGAACTAATCTGAAGGATCTACCTGTAAAGTTGTGACGAGTTAGGCACTGAAGTCTGTTAAGTCTATCTGCTTTAGTCTTTTTGTCCATAAAATGTTTTACACACTCCGTGAGGTATAAATAAATATTTATTCAGTATAAATAAATATTTCTATATATTCTCACAGTTTTATTGAGTCCTAAGTTATCTAATTGTAGTAAATCAGCTACTAGCTCAGTACCCGAGATTTAGCATCTGTGAAATTCTGTACGTCCAACAATTCTTTCTGAATCATGATTAATGTTTGTAAAAATAACAATTAATAAAATTTCAAAAATGTCACCAGTTGATCTTCCCGGACCCCGGCTGTTCAACTGTGTGCTGAATTTCGAAGCTCTTGGAGAAGATAATTCCGATAGCTTTCGTCAGTGCAAACACTGAAGTATAGCAGCTGTCGTGTAACCAATGGACAGTGTGCTGACTACCGCCTTCTCAGAACACAAAAACCTTGCCCGTGAATTAGAACGACCATTAGAAAATAGTGTGGGGGCTACGGGCAGGTGGTTTCCTGATGTTACATCTACAGGTTGGAAGGTTCGATACTTGGCCATAAGAGCAAAGACCAAAACTTAACTGCCGTGCGTGCGCAGACTTCACCAGGATTTGCTTTCTGTGAATATTATCTACTCAGCATATATTTTGATACTTTTTCGTGCACAAGCTCCTCTTTTGAAACATTGTAATCAAATATGCAGCAAATTTTGAATTCGTATCAAATATATATTTGCGTGATAGACTACAAAGAAGATTAAAAGATCATCCAATTAATAGTGAATTAAATCGGACCTTTGTGAAGACTCCAAGAAACTCTTTAATTTCTTTCGCAAGTAAAAATCCTCATTTGTTAAATTATTGTAAAAGTTAGAGAAGATATTCGATGTAAAATACAAATATGAGAATTGCAATATCTCTTGAAATGTTAAAAAAGAATGTCCGAGGATTATTGGAAAAAGTGTATAAGAGGATACACAATAAAACGTACTCTATGATGATAAACTTCTTCTGTATAAATTTCTGGAAACAATGTCTTAATATTCTTTAAAGTATAATTATTGTTCACTATATAGATTCATTTCTAGTTTTTCAATTTTGTGTTCACAGTTGGTTTATACACAACGGAATTATTAGTAATATAATTCTATTTCCTCATTTCAATTTTAACCACGATAAAACCAGGAAAATGAAGAAAGTTGGCAATATGTTCTCTGAGAAATAAAAAATGCTAGTTAAATGCTATTTTTATTATATATTTTTAAAACAATCTAGTTAAAATCTTCTTCAGTATTATTTCCTACTCTATGTATTGTTCATTTGTACCTGGCTGATAAGGGTTTTAAGTTTAGCACTTTCTACAATTCTTTTTGATATAGTTGTATGGATCAGAGGACAGTGTTTGTAAAGAATATAATGAAACCTCCTCAGGAGACACCGCCTTAACGTAGCACTGTCCGTGCGGGTGGGGAGGTTTGCGTGTTTGCAGCTGATGGCTAAACCGGCGGTAGCTATGTCATTTTTGCATTTGCTACTGGAAGGGTCTCCCATGCCGGGCAGGCTTCAGCTGAGGGGCCAGACGAAGCGTGTCTCTCAACGTCCCGTCACTCCAATACTTCCCAGCCTTTGCTTCCTTTCCTACCCCACCCCCACTAGTGACACTTGTCAACTGTGGGTCACCTTTTCTAGTGTGGTATTACTTCCAATGACTTGTACAACACTTCTTATTTATTTCCTATTATACCTGCTGCTAGGTCCCTTGAGTCCCTTGATCCTGAAGCAATTAGGTTTCGAGGGCTAGGGATTCGTTCATTCTCTCTTCTTCCTTTATCTGCTCTATGTCTCCTTCTTACTACTCTTTCTCTCTCTCACTCTGTCTTACATTCATCTTCCTGACGGCAGCCCCGTCCTTCGATTGCAATGGATAAATCTATTTCTCTAGAAACTACCCCAGGTGGTACGCCACAAAATGTGGAGAATCCACTCTCTAAGGAGGCCGGTCCCATGGATTCTGGGGTGGGGGGACAAACTATTGCTAGCGCAGAACAATGAATTAGATCTGAAAAACATAGAAGTAGGAAACGAACCTAAAACAAATTATGAAAGGAAGTTATGAGAAAATTTAAAGGCTTCAAATAGGAAGGTTGAAGAAGTCACAAAAGAAGAACTTGGCTCTTAAAAATAATATTAGTGAGATTATCTAGAGACTCCAGTTATTAGAAAAACAGGCAAAAGTGGAGCAAATCGAACAACAAAGTAATGAATATCATACAGATGAAGAAGTGGAAAGAGAAACTGATTGGGTTATTAAATCCAAAAAGAGTTATAAGAAAAGGAAAGCCATTTCTTCACCTGATGCTTCTCCTAAACAAGTAAAACCTGAAAATAAAACTCAATCAATTTCCAATGAAAGACGGAAAGAGAAAAAACCTCTAGCACCTCCTCCAAATCAAGTAGCAAGAGTTAAACATTATCAGGAATTACAATCAATTATTAAAGGAGCAACAGATAATTATAAAGTAACAACACTTAATAGCAACATAATCAAAGTAAATATTTCTTCAGATGAAGAACATAGAAAATTAACTCGGGTCCTTGCTGAGAAGAAAATACAGTGGTATACATATGAAAATAAAAATGATATACCACTCAAAGTTATGGTCCGAGGCCTTCATCCCACATGTGAACAAGAAGCAATTATTGAAGATTTACGTGACCGGGATTTTGAAATAATTGAGGCAGTTAATATCATGAAAAAACATAAGGAAAATGACAAAGTAATCAAAATACCTTTGCCTCTATTTATGTTGGCATTCGACAAAAAAGATCCTAACAAAATATACCGAATTAGAGACATCATGGGAATTATAGTCAAAATTGAACCTCTAAAGAAGACTTCCTCGCTTATTCCACAGTGCAAAAGATGTCAAGGTTTTAATCATACACAGCGATATTGTCAGTTAAAAGCTAGGTGTGTTAGATGTGCAGGAAAACATCTCACAAGAGAATGTAAAAAACCTAAAGATACTACCCCTGTGTGTGCAAACTGTCAAGAACGTCATCCACCCAATTACAGAGGATGTGAAGTTGCAAAGAATTTGCACGAATGAGACGGTTAAGAAAAAGCAGAAAAGCAAAATGTCTACCAGAGAAATACAGAATGAACCTGATCAAAAATCTTCTCAACGTTTGCAAAGAGAAACTGGAGATAACCCTAATAAAAAAATATGCTAAAGTGGTAACATATGCTAAAGCAGTAGCAGATAGACAAAATGTTGAAAAATATATTATTGAACTTAGAGAAACTGGAACAATTCAATAAAACTATATTGGAACGTCTGTCTAAGTTAGACTCAGTTGGGAAGAAAGCTAATAAAACGATTAACAAATGATAACCCTAATGGACAGTATCCGTATAGCAGAATGGAATGTCAATGGACTTCTTGAACATAAAAATGAGTTGGAAGTATTTTTGAAAAATCAAAAAGTTGATATTTGTCTTGTATCGGAAACGTATTTTCCAAAAGAAACTGTTATGAAAATGTACGGATATACAGTATATCATACAATTCACCCTTCTCACAAAGCTAGAGGAGGCTCAGCAGTAATTATTAAGAAAAACATTACACACCATGAAGACATCAACATTCAGCAAGTAATGTCTGTTAAAGTACAAATGAAAACCAAAATGTACATAGTACCTTCAATATATTGTCCTCCCCGTCATAAATTACTAAACAAAGTTAATGAAAACCTATTTCATTCATTAGGAAACTATTTCATAATTGGAGGAGACTACAATGTCAAGCATACCTTCTGAGGATCAAGATTAGACAATAGTAAAGGAAAGGAACTGGATAAAGCGGGAAGAAAACTAAAATGTGAATTCCAATCTACAAGGAAACCAATGTATTGGCGCACCGATTCGAAGAGAAAACCAAACTTAATTGATTTCTTCATAACAAGAGAAGTGGCATCGAACTATATTAAGATTGAGGATTGTCTGGATGTCATCTGATCATTCGCCAAACCTGATGACTATTAGTAATTCAGTTATTACAAGACAAACTCCTCAAACCCTGAGTAATTGGAAAACCGATTGGAATAATTTTCGAGAAAATTTAGAAAAAAGTGTTGCACTGCAAGTACCCTTGAAAACTCCTCAACAACTTGAAGAAGAGGTGGAGAAATTTAATACTTCTATACAACAAGCAGTATGGAGTAATATGCCTTTAATGCAAAAAAAGAATATGGGGTATAATTATCCAAAAGAGGTTCGGGATATGGTAAATAGTAAGAGAAAAGCTAGGAAAAAGTGCCGTCAAACTGGATTCCCAGAAAATAAAACTACCCTTAATAGAATTAGTAATGACCTAAAGAAACTAATAAAAGAATTGAAACATGAAACCTTCAGCAAATTTATAAATCAACTTACTTCCGATAAAGATACGAATTATTCACTTTGGAAAATAACGAAAGGCATTCAAAAACCAAAAACTCAAATACCACTAATAAAAGATGAAAATGATAAGTGGATCAATAGCAGTAAAGAAAAGGCAGAATTATTCGCTAAATATTTACATGAAACATTTCAGCCATTCCCAAGACTTACCCATGAAGAGAGAATCCCTCAAATAAAAAATAATGATAGGAAAGAAATAAAACCAATTACCATAAAAGAACTTGTAAATGAAATTAAATATAATCATAATGCTAAAAAAGCTCCTGGCTACGATCTCATTACAGGAATTATACTTAAAGAATTTCCAAGGAAAGTTTTAGTAAAATTTCTACATTTGATAAATGCTGCTTTCCGATTAAAATATGTTCCTAGTCTGTGGAAGGTAGCTGAAGTCATCATGATTCCCAAACCTGGAAAAGACGAGAACAAACTGTCATCTTATCGGCCAATATCTTTATTGCCAACAATGTTAAAAATCTTTGAGAAATTATGACTTAAGCGACTGAAACCAACTATTGAAGAAAGAAAACTCGTACCAAATCACCAGTTGGATTTAGAGAAAAACATTCTACGATTGAACAGGTGCATCGCATTACAAATATTATTGAAAAATCGCTAGAAGAGAAAGAGATATGTTCTTGTATATTTTTGGATGTTGCCGAAGCGTTCGATAAAGTTTGGCATATAGGTTTGAAATACAAACAAAAACTAGATATCCCTTATGAGTTTTATCGTCTGCTGACCTCATACATCTCAGATCGATACTTTCGAGTAAAATTTGAAGGTAAATATTCAGAATTGAAAACTATTACTGCAGGAGTATTACAAGGCAGTGTGCTAGGTCCGGTCCTTTATCTTCTGTATACTAGAGATATGCCAGATTGTGAAGAAACCACCATTGCAACTTTTGCTGATGATACTTCATTGCTCGTTGGAGGCAAAAGTATTCAAGAGGCAGCAATGAAACTACAGAGAGCTACAAGTCGAGTCGATAATTGGACGAAGAAATGGCGTATTTAGCTCAATGAATCCAAATCTGTCCATATAAATTTCACCAATAAGAAAATTGACCCAGTGCAATTGACCATAAACTCAAAAGTAGTACCGTATGGATATACTGCAAAATATCTAGGAATGACTCTTGCTTCCAAACTACGCTGGAAGGAGCATGTTATACCAGCAAGTTTTAAAACCCAACTGGACATACGGTTTACAACTTTGGGGTTATACCAAGCAGACAAATATAAATTACATCCAGCGCTTCCAAAAAAAAGTTTTGCGATGTATTGTTAGTGCGCCATGGTACATTAGAAATGATGACATCCACCGGGACCTCCATATGGAGACAGTTGTCGACGAGATACGAAAATCTGCATCAGCAGCGCCTGCAGCAACACGTTAACAGTGAAGTCACCAAAGTTCTTGATCATGCTGAATAGCATCGTCGACTCAAGAGGAAGAAATCAAGTGATCTTATAGAATAAAGAACTATAATATTATAATAAAGTGTATAAGCGAATTCTATAAATGAATGGACATTCGTGTAATGATTTTATATGTTTGTAAACAAGTTACTAGATAATCTGTAAAGATTAGTTGTAGCAATTTTATAATAATAAAAAAATATAATGAAACACTCACTGAAGCTGCATCAATTTCAATTATTGCAGCTGCCTGAAACATATTCCACAATATTCAACTTGAAATTATAGAAAGAGATACTTCATATAGTTGGCAAAATACAAAATAGTAAAATTAATACAAAATTAGAACGCTTTCTTTTCCCGCAATATGTACTTTCCTCATTAGCTGATTTCATTACAAAAAAATCAAATAAAGGATCTTTAAAGGATCAAAATATACTTCTTTTTCAAATATCTTTTCCATTAATAAAACGAGACAAATTAAGTTTGAGTAATTTTTGAAGAATGGAACTTACCAGCAAGAAGCAGAAGCCCAACGTTGTTAATACAGCACTCATGCTGGAGTGAGTCCATGTGTCACATGTATGCATCGCATGATCGTACATCGCATGGTTTTCGGAAGCGTCGTTGATATTATCACAATACAAAACACATTCTGACTGCGCATATAATTGTGTTATGCACAGTCTTTTTTATCAGATACACTTACGTAACTTGAGTAAGGTACGTGTACGAGAGATCAAAATGCTTCTGATGGACTCTACAGCATACACAAATTAAAACAATGAGACAAGAGGAAACAAACACTTATAATGATTATAAATAATTTTCTTTAATTGTTAATGAAATAATAAAAACTTAAAATGAGATTCTCTCTTTTATTTCAAAAACTCTAATATAAACATGCTCCTTAATATAAACATGGAATTTTAAGAATCGATCAATTATAACAATGCAAATTAAAAGTGAATTTATATTGTGTTTATTATTATCATCGAAGTTTTAATAACTCTGTTATAAAAATTGAATGCAAACCTTCTTTCTTGCCCGAAAATATTTTTGAAATATAATGTTTTTTGAATGGGGCTTTAGGGCTCGCGAATATCGGGGTCATTAGAGTCGATCTACATAGTCTTTCAAGCGGGCAGTTTCTGGAACTCGTTACTCCAGAATACAACACCACAATACTCATATTTAATATCACGAAAGAACTCGTACTTATACTCATATTACAAGAATGTGTGTCACAGTTTTCTTCTATATTCTTATTAATTTTTTTTCTTTTTGAACTATCTAGTTTCACAAATTATCGTCTAAGCACCCTCATTCTTGGAATGGCGTGCAAGAATTTTAAAGTAGATTAATTTAATTAAAAATAATCGTACCCTAATGGTCTTTCATCGTTTCACATTTTATGAATGTGTTATAGCAATACTTAATAATGTATTAAAAGCAAACGTTTAGTGTGTTACTATTAACACCATTTACTCGCCAAATCTGCTCCGGGTCGTTATTTGTGAACAAACTGTGGTGGAGAGAAGACGTCATTGCAATGTGACTGCCGAATGGATAGTGGTGATCATGCCGGACAAATTATGTACTATCAAGAGCAGTGAAATTCATATATTTAATTTAAGTTATAATAATTATTTCTTATGAAAATTCATCAACCAAAAAAATTACGGCAACCGTGAAGTGAAAACTATTAAAGTGCAAGAACAATACGAGTATGGGCCTGTCTACGTGACAATCAAGTTAGTAATCTCCACCACTACTGTCGCTTCTTCAACGAAAACCTCGAGGAGCAAAACAATTAATGAATGGTCATCTGACTTTGGATCTCGCTAGAGACCTATGAATCTACAATTGCTACTAGGATAATTGTCTTTAAATTAAATAATTCAGTTACAAAATTATCAAATACTAAATTTAAACAGTTCAGTCCTCCTTTATCTCTAGCAACCTATCATTGGGACTGACTACTCCGATAGCTCTGTGTTGTGAGTTGAAGAGTCATCTCGACTGAAAAGTACTGGTTTTTGTATACAGGAAAAATGTAAAAATGTTGTTTACGAACAGCTATTGCAGCAAACTTTTTCATTTCTAATGTCAATCTCATTTGCTTTTCAAAGGAACTTGCAGGGACATTACTTCTTTTAGAATTTACTGCCGTGGCTCACAATAATACGGCACTCGGTGAAAAATTCTTAATTGAAATAACGTTTGCATGTATACTATTGCAACGTTCTAAATACGTTTGCACACGTATACAAAGCATTTCAAGAATACTTTACATTACTCGGAAAATCTTCTCTTGTTAGTATCAAAATATACGAATGTTCATAACCTAGATCAGTGAAACTATGGAAACTCCTTCAAATCCAGTTTTGTTGCAATAAAGCTACAGAAACTAGGGATCATAAACTACACTGCATGGTATTTTGCACTATTATGACTATAAACCGCTATTTTCTATTGAAATATTAAAATTATCGATGCGGTTTTCATTGAATATTCTGAGCATGCACGAGTTTTGTACTTTCGATTGCATCACCTCGATGACATTTCTTCTCTGCAATCATTGAGAGCAAAACTAATGCAGAAATAAAACAGGATTTGTTATGTACTACAACATTACCTGATCGTCATTCCAGATATAAAAACACTTGTTATCTCTCTTCATAAAGATAATGACGAGGTCGCCAGTGTATGACAATTTGATGTCAGTGAGTGCCGTGAAACTACTGCATTTCATTGTATTTAATGCAAAATGTTACGATGCAAGCATTAATTTTATATTGTAGAAAAAACTGTCCGCGGGAGTTTTTTGTTGAGTTCGCTAAAGCTGAAGGTTTAAACTGAAGTTCTATAAAATATTTACTTGTTTCTCCAGTTCTTTCGTGATCGTACTGGAGAGTACATTAATTGCCATTATATCTCCTAATATTTAAAGCTTTATTCTTTTTAATCGCACGAATGATGGGATAACTTACCGTTGGATATGTTACGGTACCGACAGCCGTGGCGAGTGGTAGCGAATTCGCTTCCAGTGAAGAGTGCTGGGTTCAATCTCCCGGTCGACCGAAATGAGAGCAATAATCTCCTGGGATTTCCCTCACTTGCTCGAGACCAATGTTTAAGTACCTTAAATTCCCCACTAACTCAATATTCTGAATCAAAATGGATTCATAAGTAGTAACATCACCTATCTTCATGGCACCTAACGTAAAGTGGTTTTGTGGTATACAGTCTCATTAGTTCCCCAATGAAAGATATCTGCGCTAGATCAGGAAATCAGGAGGGCGAGTGAATTCTCGACACTTCCTCGTCAGCCTATTCACCTGACAATATCCAGGAATTGCCACACTATCGATGGTAATATGATGACAGTGCGTCGTTTCGTTGAAGCAAGCGATCTTCATCTGGGTAGAGTTGGTGAGCACAAAATCTAGTGAAATTTTGCACCACCGTTTCCATCCCTCTTTCGTCCGATGATGATTTATTCCTGCCTTTCCGTCCCGTCTTCAGATCACATAATTACATGAAGTTCCTTCCGTCTCAAACTTGTCGCGTAATTTCGTATCAAATTCTACCGACACCGTCTCTGCACTTCTTTCGTGTTCTAATATTTCCAAAAACATTTTAAAATCCATTTGCCTTCTCAAGGGAAATCTCCCAGACATATTTTCAATTACTTGTCACTACTGGCAAAAGAACAGAAAATAAAAAACAAATAAATGACAATAAATACGTATTATGATAGATTCTAATACAAAAAATAGTATCAGGTTATCAGGAATACTTTCTCTGTTACTAACATTCAAACAGTGTAAACCCCTTTGTGGGATACTCTGAAAGATGAAAAATAGTGACAAGCTAAAAATCGAAGTAGGATGATTCAGCAAAAAGATCCCAACTTCTATTCTCAGATAATCTTATTTTCAAGTGGTCTTAGTTATCACCTCATGACGCCTAAAATTCTTTTGTAAACGAGGCTAGTTGTTTTGTCGAAGTTGAGACCCGCTGAATCTCCGAACAGTCTCGCTAACAAAGTATAACATTTCTTGAGAACTCAACGTGTTAGTTTTTACTAATATCATGGAAACAGCTCTAACAATCCATTAGTAAGTTTCCAGATTTTTAAAAATTTGAACGAAGTTGATGAGTTTCTTCTTTCTAACTAAGCTACTTCCAAAGCTTTTAGAACGCATGATGATTTTCCAATCGACTTCGTTTGAAACTTGGGAAACCTGTCTATAGTATCCATGACTTCAGATACCCCAGCGATAGAAGCTTAAAGAGAACAGGTCATTTTCTGTCTGCGACATACCTCACCGATAAGAAAACTATTCATCCTTAGGAAGAACACGTATTTTTATTCTAAACTTTATACACTTACTTGTTTTGCATAAGACAATGATGACCAAGAAGGTAGAAAGTTGCGCAAAATTAAAATTAACCAACTTAGCACATTCTGGAATAATATTGAATTACTTGAGGTAAACTAGAAAACGAATGTTTAAATTTTTCATTTTTTAATATAGAACTTTTTAATATTTTATTTTGATGTATCATATTAATGATACGATTGTTCCTTAAATAATTTCTCATTAATAATGTGAATATAGTAACGCACAAATTTCTATAGACAGTGAAACGTGTCTAATTATCACCTATGAACTTCTTAGATCTATTTGGTGTTTCTATTTTACATTTAGTAATGAGTTCCACGCAATTTTCGTTAATAGTTCACTCCTCTGATTATAGATACATCTGTGTATATTCAGTGTTCGAATGTTTTACCATCTCGTCTTTCATTAAATAGAAGTATACTAATACGTTTAACTTTTCAGCAAAGTAATTTTTGTAAAATTAATAAAATAATTTGAAAATAATATAGTAAAAAAACATAATTGTAGATGAAATTAATTTCCTTATATTTTACAAAAATATTTTGGACGACATTCTGGAAACTTAAATTTTACGTTCATTTAATGTGTTAAAGTGATACTAATTAAGAGTCAAGTATTTTTAAAAATCTGTAACAACCGAATGTAGACACAACCAGTGACTGAAGTTTTAATTTAATATGCAATTTCATCACAAGTGGTTCTTGAAAGTTTTGATAGGAAAGTATAATATATTACAATTATTCGATGTGAATTAAAATGAAGAAAAATACAATTATTTACTTAAGGGTGAATTTAATTTTAAACTTTCACAGAAAAATGGTATCTAGTCTTTTTCCGTGTCGTGTCTTCTCAAAATAACCTAATTACGGTAAACACACAATGTTCCCTTTTCGATATGTGGACGAGAGTTTAAAAATATCCGATTGTATGGCACTTAGATAGCAGTCGCGTATCGATATTTAGATTATGATACCTCGTATCTCCATAAACTTGAACTTTCCAAGTGGTGAAAAAGTCAAAATTCCAACAATCGACTTAAAAGAGGTTTCAATACAACTGGAAATTTATATAAATTATCCAACCCTTAGGGTAACAAAATGTAACAAGAAAAATGTGTGTTTTTATTTTACATCTATTCTATTCTACAATTATATTCTACAGTTCTTTGATCCATATTGTAAGAAATGATTAATTTCTCACAATTAATTAAAGTTATCGGGTTAACTGATAAACAAAAACGTTGGTAAGCCAGCGGAATTTTATCGCGACCTTCAGTGAAGGGCAGTTTGGAAAGAAAGGCGTGAGACCTCGTGGTGAGGGGCTGAGGTAGCCTTCTTGTTCTAAAGAGGGGTTGTAAATATGCCAAGTGGAAGAAGGATAGCGTCCTACCCATTTACGTCTGCCAGATGTAAGAGTGGCATAGATGAAATTCATATAAAGAAGGGACAAGAAGGGTCTCAGTAATTTTAGAACAAGGGAGGTCAGTTATCGGTGACAGACGAGGATCGGGTGCGCAGTTACTTCGAAAGGATATGGAAAAATATTAGAAAGAGGGAAGGAGCTTTTTTGTGAGCGCGAACAATGAAGGCTGTACGTGCTTGTAGGGCAATAAAACTGGGACGCGCGTGGTTAATAGCTTCGAGACTCCAGGGGAGATACGAAAACTTCACAACTCTAGCCAAGCACATTTTATTATACTCATGTTAAATAAATTAAGAAGGGTGAAGACGAACGACCTAAAGATTATTCACTCTTTCATAATAACCTGTTTGTTTTTAATCAAGGCGCCATAAAGCCTAGTGAAACAGAGAAGAGGTTTTCTTTGTAAATGTGTATTGTGGTGATTTTGGGTGGTGAAAGTGCATGTATTATTATTATTATTATTATTATTATTATTATTATTATTTCAGCATGTATTCATATGTTATTAAATAATTGAACCGATATTATTCAAAATATAAGCGATTTCCTATCAAGGAACCATGGATGTCGTCCTCACCTAGTTTAGGGGTCGAAACTGCTTCAAAAATTTAGTAC
Organism: Laupala kohalensis; assembly: GCA_002313205.1. Lineage (NCBI taxonomy): Eukaryota > Metazoa > Arthropoda > Insecta > Orthoptera > Trigonidiidae > Laupala > Laupala kohalensis. The sequence continues at coordinate 228,664 of NNCF01128427.1, forward strand.
AAAATAATAGGATCTCAAGCTAGCCGGAGTAGTTAATTAAAGTAAGGTGTTACTCATTACACCATCACCTTTCGTTTCAATATATTATTGTTCTCGTTAAACGTGAACTTTCCAAATGGTGAAAAAGTCAAAATTCCAACAATCGACTTAAAAGAGGTTCCAATACCACTGGAAATGTTTATAAATTATTACATTTTGTAACACTTAGGGTTACAAAATGTAATAAGAAAAGTGTGTTTTTATTCTACTGCTAACAGTTCTTTGATGCGTATATTGTTGATATCTTGATAAACTTGAACTTTTCAAATGGTAAAAAAATCTGAATGCCAACAATCGACTTAAAAAAAGAGGTTCCAAAGTAGTGTACTTGTCCCAGTTAAAGCAGAAGATAAAATAAGGCTTATCAACGGAAGTTGCTTGTTCCTGTGATACGAGGTGAGACCGGAAGTTTCGGTTTTGTGGCTTATCACTTGAAGTTGTGTTTTCAGGTGATAAGAGTTTGGAAACGGAAGTTGCGGTCTTGTGGTGAGATAAGGAGAACGGTTTTACCACGGAAATTGTTGTGAGATAAGGAAGAATAGACCTTGGCAAGGAGTGTGGTTGCATGAAAAAAGTGGGAAAGGAAACGAAAAGGAGGTAAAGTGATGGTGGGCAAGAAAAAGGAGGGAAAAAGGTTAAAATGTAACCCACCACAATATTACATAACATTGCGTAAAATGATATCATAGGATGTAACATTGCGTAACATTACTGTGAACAAACCAAACAAAAATTATGTAAATAATAGGTGTCTTGCAGTCCGAACCCCAGACCCTGACAGATGTCGATTCCCGGGTTGAGCTGTTCCATCCTCAACGACGATGCATCCTCGACGACTGCTACAGTCACTAAAGATATGGTGGCATGGCAACGATTCTTGTTGTCTCCTGATAAGGCTTATCACCGGAAGTTGTTGTTTGCGTTTGCCGGTGAAGAATAAGGCATTGGGTGTGGTAGGGTGGCCAGGAGGATGGTGGCAAGAAATAGGCGGGAATAGGAAACAAAATGACGGGAAGGGGGGATTGCGCAATATTGCATAACATAGAAAACGTGGGAGTTCCCTTGAACGCTACAGATGCGGTGAACAAAGACTATGTAAACTATGCCATTCAACATGCATTAAAAAACAAAACAAAATTCTTCGAGAAGAAAAAGAAAGTATATAGACAATAAACTGAAAAGAATTGAAGATGCAGTTCCGAACCTTGTCGTTCGCAAGATACGTGAAATATGATTAGTACGATCGCGCGGTGGAGGAGCCCTCTTTGAAGTAGACTCTCTGACTGTAGAAGCTCGCGACTCACCAATAAATAATCCTCAAGATGCTGCAACCCTCAAAAATGTTAAAGTTCATTATATTGACCAGAAAAATAATTATGGTTAACAAAAATGTGTGTTTTTATTCTACAGCTAACAATTCTTTGATGTATGTATTGATATCCCGCTTTGTCGTACAATGAAATGAATTATTTAATTTTTTAAATATTTATGATGTGCAGGGCTGGGATGACAAAAGTAGGAGCAAAATTGAGGTATTTTTTCATATATTTTTAAATTGACTTTACTAATTATAAATAAATTTTAATACGCGCAAACTAGATGTTAATAAATTTAAAATTGTGATACAGGAAATGATTTGGAGTTCAGAAAAGAGTGAATTAAATTATATTCTAATAAAATTATTTAAAATTTCCGTTCCATATGAATAATTCTAAATATTGTTGAGCTATAAATGAAAATCACAGCAAATGGAGGAAGAGTCAATAATGCATAATATTTATTTATCTCCATTTTTGTCATATTTCATCGGATATAGATTTTCTATCGAATTTAGAACGACGTGATCGAATAAAAAAGTAAGATTTGATTTGCAAATCCCTTGTAGTGAATGACTAAAATAATTTTTTTGAGGGGCTCTACGGCTCGTCGACATTGAGGTCATAGGAACCCTAAAAACTTGTATAGGTAGGGAAAATGCAGTTACGCACTAGGGAGAACCAACATGACTCTCCCCGCGTGTGGGACTCGCCGAATGACTCAACCATACCCACTAAAAACGCTCCTGAATTACAACATACCAAAACATATCTCAAAACCAAAGATCAAAACATCGAGGACAAAAAATGAGTGGGGGACAAAAATGAGAAAAATGAACGATACCCTAGCCCTAATAGCGTCGGGATAGAAAAGAACATGAGGTGACCAAGGAAGGTCAGGAAAAGGAAAGGAAGGAGCCTATCACAAGTAAGTGGAAGTAATGCCAGACTCAGCTTGGGGTCCCGTGTTTACCAGACGCATACTAGATGTAAGTCCCCTGAGAGGGACTAAAATACAAATTACACAAGTGAAGAAGATTGTAATGCACATGCTAACGACAATCTATCAGGTAAACTTGTCCATTGCAAAGTGTTGCCGTGTGTTGTTAGTGAACGGTTTGTCTTCAGTAGTGCTCAAGTTGAAAAAAAATTACTACTACTTCTTACCTCCAAATATTTGCAGCAATTATCTGAACATTCACGAACATTATTTCTGAAGCAATATCTTGGTCCAATGTAACATTCCATAATCCGCCACTGTTTAAAGTTTTATAACGTGATTAAACTTCAATGTGCAATAAGTTTGTTTAATATTTTAATTTTGTTTTCATAATATTTTAATGTTGTTGTGTGCGTCAAGTTATGTAATTAGGCTAAATTCATTGAAATATTTCTGCCTAAGCGACTTAGGTCTGTACGTCTCTGACATTGCCCTGATGAAGGCCACATCATGAAGGCCGAAATGTTGGTAGTTTTATCTACTAAGAAGCGGTTTGTCCCGGACAAAGAAGTTGTTTCTGAATCCGGTTGCAGAAGCTTACCTTTGTATGTTAAAGATGTATGTTATAGCAAAGAACTCATAACGTACAAGAAACGTTCAGAGCACAGGTCTCGCAACAGCTGTAGGTCATCTACATGATATTAACCAAGGAATTCACAATAATATATTTCTTCTAACGACAATAAGAAATCCTTCAATCTAGTTCATAAGAGAATTTATCATCCCCGAACAAAAGGCAGTTGTGAAAAAAACCCACATTTGTTGTACATGATGAATTAAACACGAGGCAAATAACTTCAACACAGAAAAAAGCTGGTCAATGATTGTATTCTTTAGTAATTGATATCGTAACGAGCAACAAGACATGTGAACGGATTATTTACTATTTTATTTATTTTATGTCTTTTGGCAAGGTTCAGGTAAAAAGACCTATCTGTTAGATATGAGAAAGGGAATTGGGAAGGAGAGATGTTGAGTTATGAGGGAACTTATGGTACCTAACTGACATTTATTCTGGAGTAAATGAGGGATAGCCCAATTGAAAACCTCACCTAATTTGACCGAGCAGGGATTGAACCCACACTCTACCGCTCAGCGGGGCAGTGGAGGCAGAATGGCAATCACTAGACCACTACTGTGAGTGTAATGAAACAGTAGTCGACAAAGCCTAGGTATTGACGGTGGAAGACTCATGATTGACCAATATTCATCACGAAGGACTTATGCTTGGGTCTGTGAGAGACGGTAGCTCGTTGTCCTGATTGTGTATGAAAGAGCAAGACAGGAAGAAGGGTAGCTCAGAAGTTTGCTCATGACAGCGATTTGGGCAATATACATGAGATAATGCAGGACCAATGTTGGGTATCATCTCAAGGAAAACTCTTCTTTGAAGCTTTCAGGAGAGAGCTAATACCAAGCGAGCCTCTAATCTTTTACTACGCGTTGAAGGGCGAATTCATCCCTTCTCTTGATCGACTTTGAACTCCTGACGCATTACTGTGCTTACATTTGGCATGGTGTGCCGTGAACTTCAAGACACTACATTGAATTTAAACAACTCAAATTCGTTTAACCAAACTTTGACCAAATGAAACACAATTTGTACTCAGCAGCAGTACGTGAAAACAAAAAATAATGAAGAAATCCAACTGGCAATAATTTCGCCGAGAGATAATTCATGAAAATTTTCATCATCTGTTCTTAAATATTCCTGTAATTATTACAGTAACAACATATACTGAAAATTTTCTTCAGTGTTTCGGACAATCGAATCTTTTGTTTATTTGTTTACGAATGCTAAATAAATTTGTGTAGAGGACACCCCGTCTCTATTAATAAAGAAATACATTCATATTTAGCAAAACAGTAATGATGGAAAAAATTTCTTTAATTGCGGGTAAAGAATTGTAAATAAAATGTAAGTCGAATTGTCATCATCTAAATTACAAGTCAACTAATGGTAATGGTAACCTCATAACAAATTGTAGTTGATGTTGCATTTTTACACATTTTACGGTAAGTATTGATACAAAATCAAAGATACAAGTGCATTCTCATTTGCAGAACGGAATCAGTCGGTACAAAGTATACAAGCTTTCAGAATTGGAAAGTTAATATTTTGTATAAAATGGCATTCCATGTTTCGTGAAAGTAATTGACTCGATGGAAATTCATATTTGTGTTGTATTGTTTTGTTTCGTTGGAAATGATACGTCGTCCACCGGGATGAAGCTGCACCGAACTCATGCATCGGTGCAGACCACTGAACCAGTTGATGGAGAAGAATGAGAGGTACCGCGTCGTGTCATATCTCTTATTGCGCGGCGAACATCTGATTCGATGGGAATGATTCCAACACGCAGGTTACATGCCAGCAAAATCTGTTCACACGGAGTAAGTAACCTGCTGGTCATATATGTGAGGAAAATGAGGGATATTGTTCGACATTTACTTCGTGAACTTACACATGAATCGTATGATCTCCTTCTGTACGAGTTAGAAAAGAACAAATCGTACACAACGGAGTGGTTGCGATATTCATGACTTGTCATCGCAATTACTAAATAATTAAATGAATTCTTCGGATATATTAGAGAGTTGCATTAAAAATTACTTTAAAATTCTACCCAAAATGTTACTATTCCGTAAACGACTAAACCATTAACACATCGAATTCACTTTCTGAATATGAGCACTCTATGTCATTGGCTGCTCAAAACATTAGAAACAGTATATATTTCAAGTTTTCATAGAAAGTAAAAAAAATAATAACACAAATTACTTTCCTGTCTTTTTATTAAATTATAAATTATTTATACAGCATATTCCACTTATTATAGCTTCTTCTTGTCAGTATACTTAATATGTAAGTCGAATTATCTGTTACATAGAAATGTATTGCACAATTCGAAAGAGAACTTCGTCTTTTGTACAATTATTCTTGATTATTCTTATTATCTAAAGTTCAGAAAATTAAATTTATCCTTCTTTCAGTTTTTTTCTGAAATTATTTTTTCATATTACGTTCATTAGTACCAAATCGAAACATCCCATTTTTAAGAACAGGCTAAAAACAAATAAATACAATCAAATTAACAATGTTTCAATCTTTTTTGTGGAAGGATTAAAACGTTAGGATTTTATTTTATTCATTTGTGTTTTTAGTGTCAATATATGTCTGTTCAAAAAAATAGGGTCGTTTGATTTGGTATTAATTGTATATGCAGACGGAAAATATGACTATGTTCAGTAGTGACGACATTTTATCCTTTAAATATTCTCAAATTTTCTTTTACAACATTTTTAATTTTTGTTTGCTAGACTTTTTAGATCATTTGGTGGATTTTCTAAAGTCGTACAGCAATGATGGCACTTATTTTGCAAATATTCCTCTCTCTACAACAGAAGTTCTTTATTATCTGTAGTAAAACGAATTTTTAGTTGTTAGTTTTTCTAACGTAATTAGTATAAATTTCCTTCAAACTAATATAATACAATATAAGGAAAGAGTTTGCAACATGAAAATGTAATTAAAAGCAAGACACACCTTTATCTTTTGTTAGTACAAAATTCAATAGTTGACTGAAATTTATTGAAATTTTTTTTATCTTTACTTGAATCACCTCTGCATATTACAATTTCATATTTTACAAAACCATGAAATAAAACATTATATACCATAGTTATAATTTAAAAAATCTAAATAAAATATATTCTACATTGAAACAAACTTGATAAACTAACATTTTCACAATTAAAACTTTTATAATGTTAATCTTTCATACATGTTACAAATAACTGAGTAATCTGATCTTCCCATTGCTCATGCAAAATTCAAGCAAAAAATGAAACAACAACTGAGAAAATACTATTTCTTTATTTTAAAACTTCTTCATACAATAACAGTTTTGGTTAATCCCTTGTTTTATTAATTATTAACTAAACAGTGTCACAAATTGGATCAGGAATATATACTCTCTGCTGATATCATAAACGCGAACACCACTTTACATTAGAAACGCCATATTCTTGATCTAGTATCAAACTGAATCCGAATCCCCGAGCTTTAGCAGTCGGCCACTTCTTCACGTTTTTCTGGCATAATATTCAAGATAACTCATTTCTACTTTCAGATTGATTATATAGGAGTCCTTCCTGATACATTATATGCTTTGTCTCATTTTACTAATTTATAGTTCACGTGTTACAAGGAATTTAAGAGATGAATGAACAAATACACAGGTATATGTTACTTACTATAAGAACTATTTCAATGCAATACTCTCATTTTCACTCCAAATAAATAAATTTGTGAAAAGAAAGTTCATTCTATTTGTGGGAATGCCGCCTCCAAATGTTCTCTCACGATGAATTCTGAACAAACTATTTTTGGCATTTCACTTACGACACGATCAATACACAACACCATTTGTAAACACAAAATTCAAAGATAGATTATATTACATTTATATTACTCAGTATTACTATTTATATTTCAGTTGTCTACAATCGAAACACGAAAACTTTGACAATATTTTTCAGGAAACACAAGAAACTGAGTAACTCCTCTGTCTATAAACATATAAACATTTTTCTTCACAAGCTCAATGTGACATAGGAAAGTGTTTCCAAAATACCAAAGTTCTTATTGTTCTGTTTAAAACTAGATAAAAGAGTTTTTGTTTTGGACGTATCTTAGTTTGATTTAAAATGTATTTTATATTATTTTAAGAACACTATGTAGAATGTGTCTCCTAGTCTTGTTGTGATACCAACCATTCACTTCAGCATATAAAAACAGGATGATACACCTTGTTTTAAATGTTGTTTTATCTACCTCGTAAAAGCCATTTACAATTTATGAAACCAGTAGGAATCTCAAAACGCAAAAATAGTGATTTGACACACACACAATATTTTCCAACACCGCACATCTGTTAACAGAGCTCAGAGACTGATTGATACGTTATGGTAATGCTAGGAAGTTATACTTGTAAAATCAATAGCAGGCTTCAACAACACAATGAAATGAAATTAAAGATGCAAACGAAACTCTCACAAACAATTGTGCACCTAACCTCACTTTGAGGGGCGTACTGCTTTGAGGGGTGAGTTGGGACCGGTTACCTGTCTCAAATCTACTCTCTGAGGCAGCCTGCCTCATTTATGAGGCCTTGTGTTTACACGAGGCAGATAACCTACCAGGCAGCTTGCCTCGGAATAGAACCCAGTGAAACCTTAATCAGGATGGCGGTTAATTAACGCACATGAATTTAAATAAAAATATTACATTTATCAAAAAATATAGTTTGCAAATAATGAAACCGCAGAAATGTTTTTACATGAATATTTGATAATAAAAGTTACTAAATTACTCAAGATTCTGTATTGTAACATGAAAATAGTCGCAGCGGACAGAAATGAGAATCTCTAAAACCTGATACACATCTGACGTCAGGAAGCCTGATTTAGGATAATAAGAACATAGCATATTAATATAAAAAAATTGAAATTTATTGCCACCAACTATTCGCATGGAAGATAAAATTTGAATATTCTGACTCGAACACATTGAAAGAGTTTTGAACAAAGTCTCTTTAACAACAATAGTAATTCTGGAAGTAAGACAAATCACTGGAAGAAAAACAGAGTGACAGAGAAAAATAACTTATGTCTTCTTTCTTCTGAGTTGTACTCGTCTCGTCTATTAGGTTAGATAGTTTTTTTACTCACGACAGCTCCCACAGTTTGCATAGCGAAGTTCAAAACGTCACAGAAGGAAATATTTTAGAATATACCTCGACTCGTGGATCGGTCTTGTAGAACTATGAACCCTCGGCCACGTGCCCAAGAACAATTACCTTGACTTGACCGTACACCTAAGTCACTTCGTCCTCAGATGCTTCACTTTAATTAAACATTAATGAATCAAAAAAAATTACAAATTATAACAAAGGAAATTAATAAATTGCAAATCTTCAGCAATATTATTTTAGAATAAGGTCATCACGAGTCATCCAGGATTAATGTATATGATGTAAACTTCGAGTTAATGAGTTGATTTTTCCTCGTGCACATGTCGTGTATTCTTGAAAATATTGTAAATTTTCCTCTTTTAGGTCGAAAGGTTTAAACGCGGTGCAATGTCATACTGGGGTACAGTTTAAGTTACTTCATGAAATATCATATATAAATAAAACTAATTTTCAATGAAAAAAGGAAAAAGCTACTTTTAGGAAGGAGAAAAATGTAACTTGTATTATATTTATGAACCTTTCATACAAATTGGTAAACAAAAACATCTGTATGAATAAACCATACTTTAAATTCTTAGTTTATTCGCACAAGTTTTGTGTTATTAACGTATAAAAGTATACGAGTTTCAAATTACTTGTGACTGAGTGAAAAAACTCGCAAAACGCACGCAAATAAAAAGCAGGATCTTCCGTTCACTAAGGTTATGACTATTGAATAGTTTTGAGCTACAAAAAGCACAGTCAAACTGAATAAAATAAGGATAATTATTAGCCATAAACTCTTTATGACGAAAACGAGGGGTGTGTTCTTTTGTAGACACACAACGTGTGTGAAATTACTTTTCAGAATAATTAAAAATGGAAGTACTTCGTTAAATTATTTCGTCTGTCTTCGTGCGTCAAATTCCGAGGGAATTTCGCGCCTAGATGAGCGGATGTTTGCTGGAACTGTTGCGGAATGAGGATCCCATGTGTTCGTGTCTGGCAAATACCGCTCCGCTTTGAATGCTGTTGCTGGTGGTGAAGGGCCCTAAAGCAGAAGGAAGTTTGCAGTCGAGCAGAGAGACGAAGCGCTTGTGTGGGCAAACGCCCGACAAGCTTGCAAGGGACATGTTTGACAAGGACTTTGGGCGCCACGCAGATCTCATTATGGAGAAGACAACAAAAGAGCAACAAAAGAAGAAATTGTTTATTGCTATTTGCACAACCTCTCTCATGTTTAGTGAGGTGACAGCTGATATACGCGCACGCATGCAAAGACATAAGACGCTGTATGGAAAGACATAAAGGAATATAAAGAACATTTTTATTCCTCAAGGTAAATTACGGGGATTTCTTCAGGGAAAGCAGGGAAGACAAACTTCATGACAATACAGCGTCAAAAATATTTTTTATTTGAATATAAACGTTTCTAATCATTGAACATTCACTAATGGCTGCCAAGATAACCTTTTAATTGACATTTTTCCTCATCTTTTTCGTTTCTTAGTAATTCATTCTTTACTCTGATAAAGAGCGATGCAAGACTGCAGTATTTTTCAATTCTGAGTCAGTCTCTGAAAATGTGGCTATAACAATTAATAATTGTGACTATCGCAAAACTGTTTCAAATTCTTTATCAAGAGCATGAATATATCGCAGTATAATTAGATTTTTATTTTGTCATGTGATAAGTTAAATTTCAAAACTTGTATACACGACAGATGGAAGGTTTCTCCACATTTCATGATTGGTAGAAAAAATACATGTTTTGGTTAAAAGGGCATTTCACATTTAAACATTTGCATATTTCTTATCAGGAAGTTATAAAATTTTATTTTCGTTTACTATTTAAATATTGACCCCTTTGCCAGTTGTCGGACTTTGATGAAACCCGTCCCACATCTTATTGTGAAAAGATTACCTGATGAAAGATGCAGTGTGAAACGAGCGAGTATTCCAGAGAATGACGTATCGCTACCTGAATGGGTATACATCCCATGCTAATGTCAAGACAATTCTGTTCATCATACGTGAGCGAGGGCATAAGTGACATTGAAAGTGTCACTCTTATTTTCAGTGATACAAAAATATGTATTCAAAAGCAATATAGGTTTTGAAGATTATTTTTACCTGCCACGTTTCTCCCACCCTCTATCCCATCGGTCCTAGGGGCATATTATTTTCCCTATGATTGTGAACTGATTAGAGGCATCCCTATCCGTATAAACGGTACCAAATCTATAATTTTCAATCCAATTTATTACGTATCACTCCCTTCCCATCCCGTCTCCAAGGGTGGCTGGGTTGTCTTATGACCATGGTTGTTAACAGATAGTCCATCTGTGTACCAAGGTTTGGTCGAAAATGCTCCGGAGGCTTTACAGTTATTGTGGGATATACTCATATACATTTCCATATCACCCTCTTAAAAGTATATTTTCGTGAAATGGTACTGTAACATATGTATCAAACTGCAGCTCGATCGGAAACTTTAAGGTGGTCATATATATATA
>NNCF01128427.1:239718-265393 GCA_002313205.1 Laupala kohalensis
AATAAAAAAAGTTCTTCCATCCGAGATTCTCCCTTCTCGGGTTAAGACAGGCAGCCCAGCAACCGCGAAGTTATAGAACGTGGTAGCCTCCTTGCACGCGAGTAGTGTGTCCAATGCCGTCGCGAACAGTCGCCTAGGTTGCCGCCTCGGACGCCTTCGTGCCCTCTCCCGATTGGAAGCGCTCGGACACGCTTCGCCAGTCGTCGGTGCGGAAACACAATTATCCGCTCATGGGAATCAAGGGTTTTATCCCATGAAGTCTCAATATATATTGTATTAAATTACTATTTATTACTATTTTATTATAAAAATTCAGAAATAAAATTAGGGAAAGATCTAGTATTCATGAGTGTGGATATGCGAGAAAAACTCAGTAATTTAGCACTCGAACGGACACAGGCAAGGCCGCTGGTACAAGGGTTTGTCTAGGGACACAAAATAAAAGTGGAATGGGGAGACGGGATTCACTGGGGCGCGTGCTTCGGGCGCTACTGAATTGGTCGTAAACACAGCCGGTCGCTGCGTTTCGAAGTACGTCGAAGCATTTTTCGAGGAAAACAACGTAAGAAATACAGGACAGTAACTGTAAGAAGCGATTGACAAGACGTCAAAATGAAGAAGAAACTGGTAGTTGTGATATTACGTCCTAGAAATTCTGAAAGATATCTGGCTAGTTTCAAAATGACAAATAAGTGGATAGTAGATGGCGAGGAATCGTAGGAAGATGGCTGAGATTTGTTCGGGGATGAATGCAGAATTATGCAGAGACTCTGTCGCTAGAAGGCCACTTAATTAAGACAGTGGTGAGTGACGGTGGACGGAAAAGTGGAAAGGGAAGCGACTGCCCATAAGGAGTTTTGAGTTCAAAATGAAAAGAGATGAGAATGACGTTTGACAGACCCGTCAAACTTGTGTTATTGTCAGAGTACAGGGAGTTGGATTTTTTCGTTCATAATGAATAGAGCCTTATGAAAAGAAGTGTGTCGCAGATCTGTGGATCGTCAAGGAGAAGACATTAATGGAAAGATACCAGGTTTCGGAGTGAAATAGTGTTAATATGAAGGAGTTTTGTTATTGGCCAAAAGTAAAAATACGTCGTAGAAAGTTAAACCAATGAGAGACATGTCATGTGAAAGCGTAATTGGCAGTAACTGGCTAGAGAGAATCGCCTACATCAGAGGAGGAGGTGCTTGCTCGCCTAATTTTTGGGCAGAGGAGCAGGAATATGATTATTTAAGATGGAAGCAGAGACGCTCCGGGGTTTATTATTGAGATATTATTATTATTAGAGCATTCTATCAGCATTGAACATTATGTCATTGAGCATTCTATGCTTCATTCTGATGTATTGATTTATCATTCTGTTATTCAGTATGAGCATTCTGGTTGTTTTATCATTCTGAGCGTTACGAACATTTTCGATGTGAATTCGGTGTGATTATTCCGAGTATCATGCAGCTCGTCGCGAATATTACGATCATTACTTCAATTATTACGATCATTACTTCATATTACTTCAATTTTAGTGACTTGATCGGATCCGAATAGTTAATATGATCAGCTAAGTGATTGACGAATAATTCGATCTTATGATAAATGGCAAATTGAACTTTACGAAAGATATTAAGGCAGTTAAGTCTTCACCAAGTTGTGATCGGAAATGGTTTTGATTGACGTCCTACATCCAATGCGAGAATCATTCTAGTGGGCACAGCAGTTAAGTTGGGGAAGCCATTGATTCGGGCAGGAGCGAAGTAGCGCGAGGCGGTGGAGACGTCTACGCCCTTCAATAGACATTGGGTATTCCACGACGGTTTCGTGATGATCGCCATCCCACTAAAGGTAATTACATAAAGGGCCGTGTTCGGTATCTTTCTCGCTCTACCATATATCAGAGAAACTTCATCAAGTGTGAGTGGTTGTACGCCAGAGAATTTTGTGGCATGTGTATCATTGTCACCATTATATTGGAATTAGAGATGAAGACTTAAAACAATGGACAGTGTTTTCAACAGCCTAATATACTTTAGTAAAAGGACCACAAACTTAAATAGCTGTTAAACGGACTCAGTCCTAATAAAGTGATCAGTTGAGCAGAATTGTTATATGTGTAATCATATGGTAGTTAATAATTTGTATTTTTGGGGAAACATCAATGGGAAGTTTTGCAGAGTTGTGTTTTTGGTGGAAGAGTCAACGAAAATTTGTGAAGTGTTATAATATACTTATGTGTTAATAGTGAATGATTAATCCAATATTTATCTATGTTGTGTTTCTTTTAAGAAAGATTAATGCATTATTTCACGACAATAAATGGACCGAACCCCTACCTTCCTTTTTAATCACCTTATGTAGGGGCAAATTTGGTGTTCCTGAGTAAGCTTGCCCAGTGGGCTAGGTAAGTTATCGTATTCATTTATTATTCATTTACCCCCCTTTTTATTACAATTGTCTCCGCAAGGGGTTTGTACCTAAGAATATATGTCTAATTTTTATTCCACCATTTATAAGATCTATTCCATATATATATATAAATGATCTAAGAGATCAATTAAAAAGAGCGTAGACCTGAAAGGGGAAAAGTCATAAGATCTATACTATATTTAAATACCGCGGTTATGGCTGGAATGTCGAAGAAAACCTAGGGAAAGTATTATTAGTCGCGTCATCCGATATATTTCCACAGCATTACTCGCAATTTTCGAGAATGATTGAGATATGTCACTTGAGAAGGCAAGAGTTTATTCTGTCAGCGAGCGATTCCTATTAAGAACGTAGCGCAATTGGAGACAGTATTGAAGTAGAACAACCTAGAAAGCTGGTGAAAATAACGACGCATCGTGATTGGTAAATGAGATGCGAGTCTAGTTGCAATGCATTGTCTCGAAGGGACTAGGGAGTCGGAGGGAGAGTAATCTTCCACTTGGTGTTGATAACGCGGAGCACATGGCTTTAAAGATTGCGAGCACTTGGATGTCGAAATCGTGAGAACTTAGCTCGAGTTCGAGAGAAGATTCGGTTTCTATGAAGTTCGATACAATACTTCGTCGTGAGGTCGTGAGAAGTAACACTACGTTTTATCATCATCCGATTTTATTCAACTTTGGAGAATTTGTCGAGAAATAGGAATGTTCGAGCGTATGATAGGAACTGTTATATCTGAAAGGACGTGATCGAGGAAACTAGTATAATGCAACAGCGGAAATTTAAATAAGTTGCGTCTGGAACTATTAACATTAACTCACAACTGGAATTGTACGTGTTCCGTAAGCCCAGGACGAACCTCGTACAACGGTGAGAATCTGCAATGACGTTTACGAACATTACGAGGACGAGAACTCGGGTTCCACTAGTAACCGTGAGGTGCAGAGCCTACACGAGGGTCCCCGTCGGTGCTCGGAATTCTAGCGACCTTGAAGCACACCTGTCTGTGTTTGAAAAGGAAAGGATGGAGAACAGCCCAGTTTACGAAGTATATTCCAGGGAAGACTGAGGTATTTAAAAGGATTTAATAGTACGTAAGATGTGAGAACTCTGGTCTTAACTTAATTATTCTATTGTCACGAGGTGACATGACGGCTCTCCCTCCGTACCTTTTCGCCTGGACCCTCCTTCGGTTGTCTCGACCCCGCTGCTTTTGGAAAGGGTTAATGATTATTTACAGCCCTCGCTATGCGGGACCTATTCATTAAAATGGAGTCAGTGTCCTCCCAAATGGGACCTCCAGATGGTATCCCGCATTGGCAGCCACAACGCGGTATCCCGCATACGCACCCTTTCCTGTTTTTCTCTGTGGTGAGACACTCTGTTTTTCTGTGTAGTCAACCAAGATGACGCACAGGACGATGACACGGCCGACGCAGCTGCACCCTCACGTCCCCTCCATACGACATTTCCCCCTCTTTCTTCCCTGTTGCATCTAAATCTATAGACAACGCCCATCTACTTCTCCACGACAATGAAGTGTCCTGTGCAACTTTTTCCATCTCCATGGATAATCCCCACCACCTACGCCTTAGTATTGTATCCTTTTGGACACGCGTCTCCACCACCCCACCAGGGCGTAGCCCAGGGCGCCCATTGACCCCGCGCCCGCGCCCCGAACTTATTTAAGGCAAGGGACACGCATCAGAAAGGTCTTGTCTCCTTGATGTACGAGAGACTCGACGGACCTCGAGGGCCGAGCTCTGCGCTGCCGCCAGACGAGTCGCCGACGAATCCTTCACCGTGGCTACGAGGGTAGTCATCAACTTTGGAACGAGCGAACTCCCCGTTGGTATGAACAACTTGGAACATTGTAGGATCTCGACACGAGCAGCCCTTACGGCAAGCTATATTAGAATGTTGTAATCATTCGCCCAAAAGGGCAGTAATGTAACCGATTATTTTCTAGCCCACTCAGGGCTCTTTAATTCATTAAATTCTATTAATATTTTGCATGAGTTCATGTTTTTAATCTCTCACCAAGACCTACGACAGGGCAGTCCAAGCGAGTTACTCTAAATCTAAGCTGTGTTATCCTAACCCACCTCTGGAGATGAAAACTGTCTCAGTATCCGATACGAGACGGGCTCCGGTGTGACACTATTTAAATATGTAAATTTTGTTTTCTTGCATTTTGTGTTTTAATGTTAAAAGAATTCAAATGTTGTTCATTTGAATGTAAATATTTGTTTTGAGTTAAGTTGAATAGTTCTTTGGTGTGAGTAATTTTTTTGACAAAGTTAATTGTGAGGTATTCGAGATTTTTGTGAGATTTGTATAGAACGTTGGCATGTAAGAATTATAATTTAAATGTTTAGGGGAAAATAGTTTTCACGAACATGAATTCCAAGGAAAGATGTTTGAACAGTAAATTACAAGAAAATTTTGTGATTAAGTTAATGAGTCATTAGTGTATTGAGGTTTGTTGTAAAGGAATTTTCTACGTTGAGTAAAGTAATTATATGTTAACATTGAGAAATTTGTATGGTTGATTTATTGCTGAATTGGTGATTGAAGTTGTTTTAAAGGAATTTTCTACGTTTATAAAAGAATTGTAAATTTATTATGTACTGTTGTAGTAATATTCCAACGTTTCAAGAAATGTTCATGGTCCACGCTCGGAAAACTCGAGTTTCAGGAAGAGGAAAGGGAAGAAGGGGGGCACTAGCATAGACATAAGTGGATACTGGTGTGGCGTGGGAATTTTCAACGACGGTAAATTCATTGGTGAATGCTGCTGTTCGAATATTCGTGACGCTTCACGTTCACGATTCCGTATGACATAAGTTAATTGAAAGGGACTATGTTGCATTGCAATACATATAAACGTTGCCAGAATAGTCCAAAACTAGCACTGACCGTTTTGAAAACGCTCCAAGTTAGTTCTCAATTTTGGTTCTGGCAAAACCGCATCTGTCAAATCCAATATTGGTCGTCCTTTCCGTTCTAAGGCCGAACCCGGTTTTTTGGCGTAGCATGTAGTATATTACACCGAATTAAATCAATCCATTGTAGATTTCGTATCACGCGCCCACTCACAACCGGTGAAATTCTTCTGTTTCCTCAATTTCTTTATTACTCCACCTTGATAGAAGACCTGTTTTCCTATCTTGCGCGAACATTGGGTAGTTTAAGAACAGTCTGTTTACACACTTCCTTATATGGAAGCGCTTTGTTCGCTAGCTACCGTTAGCATGTCGTAGTCAGTTTTCTTTTTCTAGTTCTAACCGCGTCACGTGCTCGTACAGGACGACGCGTGCCGGTTAAATTTTCATTATGTGAAACTATCCATGTGTACACATGCATCTGAGCAAAGAGACACGCATTCTTAAATTGTTCGACTGTGATTTTGTCGTCAAGTTATGTTCTAAATTGAGAACAAAACAGTGGAATTCAACAAGTTTTATTTCCCATTGTACGTGTGTCGTAACAAACCAGTATGACCGTCAAGACACACCGTCAAGACATGTGTGAACATTCCATTAAGTCACGAATGTGAATTCACAATCAATATATACGCAACAAGTATTGTTTTGCTCTATTGGAACTGGAAATTGACATTTGGATTTTTCGTTGGGGAACTCAGCTTCGCTTCATTCAACACATGGGTGGCTCCAAGACTTCGATACTACATTCAAAGGGTCTTGACAACCTAAGCATTAATTTCAATTTCATAAAGAGCTCTTTGAAAATGTTTGATTTCTTATGAGTACTGTTTATCTTTTTAGCAATTTTATGCATTATTCCTATTCATAATTGTATCACTGCAAACATGCATCTTTCAAAACATTTTATGTGTGTCAAGAACCAATGTTCTCATATTTAACCTGTGTCATGCATTAATTGTATAGTAAAATTCAATACCCATTCTTGTGTGTCATGACACATTCATCAATTTCCTTAACATGTTAAATAAATACATGTAAAACATGATACACAAACAATTTTCTAATTTTACTTATAAGAGATTTATTTAATGAACAAAATTTAAATTCAATAAGAATTATATGCATTTTCCTGTGACATTCACTATTTGTGGAATCACATCACCACAAATTCAGATCAACATATAATTGTGACCATTAATGTTGAACTATTCATTAGCATATGCTTCTCATTTTTTTCTTTAATCATGCTTTCACATTTTTTTTGAAGCATACCACATGATTAATCAATATCTAAATTTCTTATGTTTTATTTATATTTCTGGATTTAAGTAATTTCATTGCTGTACTTTGTTTTTAAAGAGTTTGAATACTTTGCTTAGTTTAAATATTTTTGAGACAGCGAAAACAAGTCAACTTGCATCATCCGTTCATATGGATTCCACTCCTGAAATTAATAACAAGTCACTGGTATTCATGAGACATTTTATACTACAAGGTGTAATACACTAATTCATCTACAACTATGAATGTAATTAAACTTAAACCCAATTCAATTCATTTCTTGGAATATAGATATTAATTAATGAAACATTTGTATTTCATTTTCGCAAAAAATACATTATATTATTCCTTGTTAAATACGCGTGACTGCGCCCAATACAGTCAAATATTACAGCCAAAGAATCTCAAAATAAGGTAAGATAATACATTCATTTGGTATTATATTATAAATAGCATTCATGTATTATTAATCGCGCGTGTAAATTTTCACGTAAATTAATAAAAACTCGACGAGTTAAGGTAACTAGGTAACTAATTTTTTCATATTCCATGGTAAAAAATATCATTAAGTTTTTAGCTTTTTATGTAAAATCATTTATATAGTTTTTCATATTGGCTACGAAGTACTCCAATAGCTACGAGTACTACAATACATAACACCGAAGTAAAATACCAATGTTAAAAAAAATGAAACGGCTGCAACTCGAAGTAAGAAAAAGTACACTTATCTGGTTATTTCTGGAAGTCACAGATATAATGCAACATTTAATGCACACAGATTAAAATCGATAAATCAGACTTTGCGGTTGCGATCTCTAAGATTACTTCGGGAAAATGGTTGTAGGGACCAGATACAACCTTATAGGAACCTCTCCCAATCCAGGAATAAATAGATTACATAAAGCGGGTTCGAACTCAAATCTTCCACTAATACCGCACTCTTTCCATTCCTCTAACGGTCCGTCGAAGAATATGTAAGAAAAAGGGTTCAGTATCTTCCGAAATGATGAAAGAGAACACAGAAACCTCCTCTTGTAATATGTGAGTCACATTCATGTATGTATATTATATATAGTATGCCCTGCTATATATTCTACCAAATGAATGTATTATCTTCCTCTATTATGACATTCTCTGGCTGTAATACTGGTCAGTATTGAATGCAGTCACTCATATTGAACAGGGAAGAATATAAGTAATTTTGGAGGAAATGAAATACAACTATTTCATTAATTAATATCTATATTTTACGAATTGAACTGAATAAAGTTTAATTACATTCATCGTTGAAGAAGAATTAGTGTATTACACCTTGGAGTATTAAATGCCTCATGGAAACCAGTGAATTGGTATGAATTACAGGAGTAGCTTTCATGTCACGACAGTTTGTAAAACTATCATGAAGTCATCATATCGGCATGGATATCCAAATTCATGTAACTCTTTTTATGTAGTGTTTATTGATTTTTTTCTTGACCTGGTTTTCTCAAATTTGTGTATTGTACATTTGAGTGGGGATATTATTTATTGTATTGTAATTCTCTTTGTGTAGTTTTAAGTAAGACATAAGAGTATGATATTTCGAGACATTTCTAAATTCAATATTGAAGACATAATTTTGTGGATGTTTGAAATTTTATGTAATTCTGAATATATAACCTGTTTTACAAAGTACACTAAATATTTTCTTGTTAATGAAACTATGTTTGTTTTGTGATACAATTCCTTTATTTTCCTAACACCATATTCCCAGCAGATTAGGAATTTTTTTCTTTTTGCTAATAGTAGTAAACCATGTCCTCTACTTATCTAATCAACAGTTCATACACCAAGTTATTATTAGTCATGAATCCCATAGACTTTATGGGATAATTCAATTTGC
Source organism: Laupala kohalensis (assembly GCA_002313205.1). NCBI lineage: Eukaryota > Metazoa > Arthropoda > Insecta > Orthoptera > Trigonidiidae > Laupala > Laupala kohalensis. The sequence goes on from NNCF01128427.1 coordinate 248,254, forward strand.
ACAAAGGAAACTTATCTATCAGACATATTGCACGTTTCCCGAATTCTTCTTTCTAAATACTGATACCATTTTATAATTGCACTATCTTCATTCGCGCTAGGTTCCAAATTTTTGCGTAAATAATTGTTCTTGACTCCCCATTTAAATATATTTAATATATCTGTCGCATTCAGTCATCACTTAATTCATCGATATTGAATTTAAACGCGCAATCATTTAAATGACTCATCTCAAAAAATTTCAACTTAAAATTTCTGTTAGGAAATGATACTGATTAGTGAAACCTGGTTGAAGTCTTCATTTTTTCAGGTATTGTGTCTGTGCCAGGTTACAATCTGTTAAGCAGAGAAACGAAACTTTTTAGGGAAAAACTTGAGGAAAAGCCAGGTGGTAGAGTCGCAATATTTGTGATAACATGAAAACAAAAAACATAACAAATCTCCTAATAAACCGGATAGAGAATGTTTGTTCAGAGAAATTATAATAGGAAAGAAAGAAATCCTTGTTGCCGTAGACTATTGGACTCTAAACACCCAAAAACCCATTGAATTAGAAGAACATTTATATTTGTATGTAAATAAATACGAAGATGTAGGTACTTCACGTTAAATTGCATAATTTTTCAATTACATTGTACAGTGTTCCGTAGAATACTCGTAGTGTTTATAAGGAGTTTTCTGTTAATAGTTTCAACACTATCACGCAGGTTCATAACCGACCATTTGAACAAATGTATCATGGAAAATGTTTAAAATGACAAGTCCTACAGTTTCTCGTTTAAATAATCAATATAGATATTTATTGAAAGAAACGTAATAAAAAGCTTAAAACAACAAATCCAAAACACTAAAAACCGCTTATTTATTTTAAGTTCGTTTATTTTAAATATAGTTCCATTTTTATAAGTAACATGTCCATTTTATATAAAACAGGCCTTTGAGTTACTGCATTACTTTATTACAATTATGAGGACAAGTTGTCACAGTGAGATATCCGATTTCGAAAGCATCAATAGTTTCATATGTTGGTTGCCCTGAATTAAACACTGTTTATCGATTTTTAATGAGGTCTGAAAAACAAAATCGATTATTTACAAATTGTCCATGCTCGCAATTGTGTAAAACTGGTAGAGGTAAACTTTCTTTTACTGAAGATTAAGCGAAAAATGGAGAAAGTATAAATTTCGTGAAAATATTAGAGAGGTTTCATTTTTATTTATATGCATTAAAAATTAATTATAACGTCGTTATAATGTTGAAAACACTCCTGAAAATAAATATGAAACTTATAATTCATATAGAACTTTCCATAGTTTTATTGATTTTTATCTACAATTAATAATTACGTGATACTTTTTAGCTAAGTTGAAAAATCTACTACTTTTATAATATTTTAACCTTTCATGAGTTACTTACGTTAGTGTTTGCAATTGTGAATGCAAATATTTCTGATATTACACAGAAACTGTTTCGGAAAAATGTTTGAGAAAATTTTCTTGAAAAGTTTGTGATGCGTCGTTAATTATATCTAATTATTAAATAAGAAACAATAACAATAGATCAATTTTAGCAAGTTTTATACATTTTGTACAACCTTTCTCTCATGTATTTCACAATTTAATACAACTAGACAAATTCGTTTTCTATAAAACGTATCTTACCAATACAACATTGAACCACAATGACAGACATACTTACCAATTACCGTATTCATGCGAATCTAACGTTCCAATTTCTCCAAGTGCTGCGAATTATTGAGAATTCACAAAAGGTATAAATCCGTGATTTTTCGGGTAACTTTTAATTAAAAATTTTGCAACCCTGTTTACAACAACGGAGTGGTTTATGTGTTTTCCACGTTTATGCCGCCAAACTGTGAAAAATCCCTCAAGACGTCTACTATCAGCCAAGAACTTATTTAGTGATGCGATTTCTGTCATAACGTCTGATACATTTTGTTGCTGTCATGTGTGAAACATTTTGTAAATGTTCTCACCCGCAATAAAATTCGTCTTGTAGCATAGTCCTACATGTTTCTTCCCAACTATCTTTTTCATAAATCATGATCTCTCTAGGATAGACTTTTCGCAATCTCATGTTAAATGATATGGTGTCTCGATGCTTCTTCCTCACATGTCTTCAACCGTCTTTCCCATCCTCTTTAGGAATTATTGAAAGTCATCATGTCATCTTATGTTTTGCAATAACTGTGGGATCGCGATAAAGTATTTACGGCTATTTTCTCTTATTATTACCTCTGTTGTATTTGTAACAGTTTATCCTTTCCTTACTTTTGTCCCAGACAGTTTCCCATCCTGCAAGTACAGATTCAGTTAAACTCGTTCATTCTTTCACCATCATTTTTACATCTTCTCCATATATTATGTATTTCCACTTTTCTTTTCAATAATCTTTTTGATTTTATCTCGACACACGGAAATGATTTGTCCTGCTGTTTTGATCCCACGACAATTAGGTACAGCATACTGAGTTTGCCTGAAAGACAGTCTACAAATAATGTCGTGAGTCAAAATACCCCGTGATCTCAATAGGAGTGGACACTCCACCGACGATCCAGCGGTTCAGCTCTCAGCTCTACTGAAACATTTCTGTACTACTTTCGTGGGTTGAAATACTTCATGGACTCTCACTTGAGGAAACATCTGGATGTTTAAAGACACTTCTTGAAATGCTCCATACATAAATTGGAACATTCCACTGTACGATATTCAATTGTTCTATTAAATAGTTTTTTCATTGTTATACTATACATTTAAATACGAACCTGTTTTATTAATACAACAAGTTGTAAGTGATAAAATTATCGAGTCGTACTATATTCGAGTAAATACGGTAGCATAATTTGGGTAGGTAAATGAAGTTATCTACTTAAAACACACTAAACTTGCAAACTTGAAGAATACAGATTTTATAAAATGTGAAATAGTACACCAAACAAGACACCACAAAAAATAATGGAGATCGTTCAATCACGCGTTGAAATGGTAATGAACTAGAAACTAAATTACTAAAATGTCACCCATATTCTAGAATATGAGAAATAATGACAAAAATATGTAATTTGGATTTTGTGTAAAATATTTAAGTGTAAATCCATTATCCAGTTTGAGAATTCTCTAGAAATTTCCAATAGTGTACGTGTTGATCAAAATTCAGTGCCACTTCGAGTTATTCCTCATGTTCATTTTCTTTTTTGTCCTGTCTATGTATCAATTTCAAATCTTCTAGAGCCACTAAATGCATGTTTCATGAATGGAACGATCAAGATTAAATTACTGTTTTGTAAGTCTTATCATTTACCGACGTCTTTAGTCCTTTTACAATTGTGTTTTTCAAGAGGAAGTGACGAGAGAAGTCAGTACCACACGGCAGAAGGAGGCAGTTCGCAGCGACCAGCTTCCCTGCGTGTCGAACTCAGGTCGGCGCCACCCGCAAGATGACGCCAGCAACCCCAGCCTCCGAACTCATCCTTCATAGGCAGGCGTCCTGCGCACAGCCTGGTACGGACCTATTACACGCACATTCGAGTTAGATTATATCTTGCTTGTAGTTCTTTCTCTCTTCACCCTTAGAGAACAACGTTTCCAAGGGTTATCTGTCATTGCAAGAATTATAGACAACAGAGTTTGCACTTCCATAGAAAATATCCAGAAGACCCAATCGAATGTTACGTGTATAAAAAATAGTATAATTTATTCTGAGTTCTTTTTCTGAATGATTTTTATGGTAGGTATAACAAAGAAAGATTGTTCTTGACATTTCTCGACGCATCACTTTCTTTGAAACTTAAATTTGTTTGCCATGGCAAAAAGACCTTGTAGCACAAAGATATGAACTATAGTTTATAAATGGCGGGTTATCATAAATCGTCAAAGGTCTCCTTAATCAGCTATTAGAATAGTCGAAAGAGAAAATTTTTAATGATTTATATGCGGAAATTTGTTTTATGTGTATAGTTCCTTTACACTTCATACCTATCCACGTAAAATTATTTTCTGTTTTTATGTAAAGACAAATTTTCTCTCTCAACTATTTAGGCTAAGAGCTAATAAACAACTTTGGTGTTACACGACCATCGTGCTTTGAGAAAACAGGTTCATAAGTTAGTACAACGTGTTTTGAAATTATAAAAAATAATTATTCATGGAATGATAAATTATGTCATTATAATGTTTCTCATGTTTTAATTTTTGCTAAAAAGCTGTTTCTTCTGTTGTTTGGCAACCATTGTAAGTAGCATTCACTGGAATAGAAAGTATTGGAAGAAGTGTAAAAAGTATTGAATGAAATTATGAAATGAAATAAAGAAAACAAGGAAAAATTAATGACAACAAATACAAAGCGAGAAAACCGACAACATAACGTTCCTGAGTTTGGAGGCTGGGGAATTGAGAGTGAGAAGGAAGTAATTTGACAGCTAATTTCATAAGGGAAGAACGAAGGCAAGGGATTTGTTCATTTAACAGGGAGATGCTGTATTTAAGAATATTAAGAATATTTCTAATTTCCCGGGTCCAAAATCTATTTTTCACTTTCAATTCTTGCCTATGTTGAATGTATATTTATTTTGAATTAGGTATTTGGTCAAATGAGAGACTAGTTTTGCATTCCATGCGTTTATGTGTTCTTGTACTCCTTGTTTTACTGTTCTTGACAGCGACGCATGAGAGAGCATATACTCCACTTTGGAGGAGGTAGGGGATGGTATCTTTGGTATGTGACAGCACTGGGTTGAGTGTTTGTGGAGAGAAGAAGGTAGTATGAATGTTGAATTGTTTTAATGTATTAGCGGTTTTAAGAAAAATATAATAACGCCTCATAATTTATCATTCTTTAATAATGTTACCAGCATCTCACAACTATCAAGTAAATATTATTGATAAAATTGATGAACGTCCTTCTTTGCCAATTACAGAAGTAAAAGGTTTGACCGAAAACCCAAAACCTGTTACTTCATGTTTCTCGGGATATTTTAGTGAAATAAAAAAAATAGTTTTTGTGAGATTATGACATATTAGGACTGTGTCATTTTTTCAATCATCAGCGAATGAGCCAACCAAAAATTTTAAGTCATCTTAATTTTTTTCAGTAAATTTCATTGGAGGTACAAAAATTACGCCGTATGTAGATGTCGCATATTGGAGGCATGTGTATTGAGATTAAATAAAAAGAAAGAAATTGGGATTTTTAATTATATAATTTAACTTTAAACGAAGAAATGTGGATGTATATTGATAGCTCGGTAAGGGACCATCCCCCTGTGCATTGAATGTGATAGAGTAAAACCCATTCTTCTGATACTGGCATGCAGTCAAACATGAATTCATGGGTAATTTATAAAATTAAATGATATTTATAAAATTTATAATTATTTTTATTAAATTAAATTTATGAAACGATTTGAGCTCTAAGCGGAAGATGGTTTTCTCACCTCGTGTTCCGCGTAGCATTTAGAATCCGCTGGCACGTAGAAGCCTCCGTCTGGACATTTGCGGCGCACGCATTTGCTCTGCAGGCGCGCGCGTGCAGGGTTGTAAGGATAGTGGAGCGCTTCCGCATCTAAAACCAGCTCTTCGCCGGAGGAACAATGAGCACGCGAACGCAACTGGTGGCAGGAACCGGAAGAGCGCACACGGCCACGCCGCAAGCAGCCATGCTCCGCCTCCGAACAGGGCACCCAGAAGCCGAACAGCTGGACAACATAAAAGCAACTACGGGAGACGTGCGCTGAACATTGACAGAGGCTGTCATTGAAAATTTTCCAACAAGCGTGAACTCCAAACGTGAGATCGAAAGATGAAATGATTTTGCATTAGCTTTAGGAAACATTCATAATTGAAATTATGAAAAATATTGACGTGTATAATTGGTTGTACAGTCTGCTTTCATTAGGTTCTGAACTATGAATCCACTTGGAAATTAAAGCACTCCTTTGAATGCTCTAGAAAACGCAGAAACACATGAATAAATATCGATACGATTACAGTCACTCATTTCAAAACTATTATGAAATATTCTACTACTTGGCTTGGGTTAGACTTGGCTTGGTTCAAACCTATTATGAAGTATTCTACTACTTGGTTTGGCCAATTCAATTACAATTAATCAACTAATCCCTTCAGAGGAGGGTAGTGAACAACAATATAACTTTCATTAATTATAGAAAGAGTTTTCAAATCTAGTTTATCTTTATTCACTATTAGCTTATCCGTACAGGCTTCTCGTTGGAGTTATATTTGTTAAGATTATGTTTAACCTTCATTATTAGTTGTTGTAGACAAAAATAGTGCGTTTTTTAAAAAATACCTTAAATATTTCGTGATATTCGCGAATATTCGAAGAAACACACTAAAACACATTTCATTCTAAATCACAACTTTCATGTAGGAAATTCTGAATGAGTTTGCAGGCTTGTACACTACTGATAACAAAAAAGGGCCCATTTATTTTTCTAAGTTGTAAATCTAGATGTGAGGGGTATTGGACTCGTTATTGAGTGACCAATACAGCCCTTTTAAGGGCTCAAAAAATAAAAACAAAGAAATCCCTAACTTCATCAGCGTTAAATATTTTGTGTAGAAGATATTTAGTCTTATAGATAACAGTTTGAAACGAAAAAAAATATATGCAAAGCTATGTGGATTAGAACTCGGCAAGATCTTTACAAACTTTCATCCTAGTGGGCAGTTACTTAACCACTGTGCCACTGTGCTCGAGTAGACAATTATTATTCTATTTTCCTTATTCTCTCGGAATAATTATATAATTTTTTACACACAATAATTCTTTGAAATAAAAATATATTTGGCATATCCTTTAAAGGTTGTTATTATTGTTATCACCAAATAATAATTATTAATTATCTTCATTCCATCGTGTCGAAAACTGTCATATTATAACAAAGACATGAAGATTTCATCCTCCGTACATCAAAACTTAGCATGACATACAAATATGAATACTGTTAGTTTAAATTATTAAACTAATAATTTAATAATTTAAACTAACAGTTTGTCTTTCGCCAAAGACAAACACCCGTAAACCTGTCTACTCCTTTGCACGCATACAAATTAAAAGGAGGAACCCAGGAATACAATTCAAGATTTAAGATTTTACAATGTTAAATGTAGACTTAAACTCAGAAGTTATAAGATAAGAAGTCTGATCACAATTTCATGTTCATTATCTACATCAACTAGAGAAGAAAGAAGAAGCCACACTTACGGCGAGTCGATCGTCGTAGTAAGGGACGGGTGTGGGTTTGGCGAGATCTGGAGCAGAGCATCTCTCGGCGGTGGTCGCTCCTGAGGGTTCAGGGGCGGTGAGAGAAGCAGGCGAAGGGAGGGATACTGGGGTGGAGTCGGAGGCGGAGTCAGGTTCGGGGGAGGAAAACAGCGGAGGCGGAGACAATTCATCCGATGACGTGACAGGCAGAGGTGGCGATGCTGTGGTCTTCGGCAGCGGAGACGGCGATGGGGGTGGTCGGAAGCACGAGTTATTGAGGCACTTGCACACCCACTCGCCGAAAATGTCCACCGATGAATGAAGACCCCATGAGGAACGACATACCTTCAAAAAACAAACAGCATTATTAGAGAGATTTTGCGGTACGTACACGCATCCTAGCGTATACGTTACGTTCATGACACTAACCAACTAAGTTTCTTACAGAGAACTAGTGAAATCGAGACATTTTGCCTAGCTACCTTTGGCTCTGTCGTGAACTTGCTCGCAACTCCGTGTTTGACCGAGCTGAGCTGCGAGGTTGGACACGGCAAAGGGGGGGAAGGGGGGGGGAAAGGGGGTAGAGGTCGGGTGGTTAGCTCCAGAGAAACTCATAGTGTGTAAGAGGGGTTTAATACTCACAAAGACGGTTGATGGGGTGCATGCCCAGAGAGAAGTGTTGGCGAGGTCATGCTCGTCAGGCTATCGTGGTTCGGCGGATGCCAGTAAACAGCACGGTCGGAGCGGAGGCTGGCGGTCCCGGGTTCGGTCCGACTGGTAGTCCAGGGGGCGAGAGAGTAGAGAGTGTAGAGAGTGGGCGAGATCCTCTGATCTTACCCCATTTATACGGTTTACAGCCTGACGTCACAACCTAGTCTCGTCTGCTAGCGCGCCTGACCCCATTCTAACATGCTTAGTTGGGCATACTCGAGGTGGCGTCACGACAGCTCAAATCACTCAAATTTGCAAACCCAAACTACTTTCACACCAGAAAACACAAGTAAAATGTACTGTGAGTACCTCAGCACGTATTCACTCAGTATTGAATGCAGCCCTGAATCCCCCATAATCTCTCTCATTAGGGTCACACGTAACAGAGGTGTTGTAACTACGATAGAAGCGTTAGAGTTTAAGTAACGTCTGAGCACACAAAGAAGTAATTCGCACGACAATAATGCAAACGCTAGCTTGCAGGTACGCTATACAAAATCTCCCAATTGGCTTTACTAAATGGCTTTACACGCAAACTCCATACATAAGAAATATTCTAGAAAGTTTTCAATGTAAAAACCAAAAACATTTCTGATCTACGTGCTTGGTGTATTATTCTCATGTATTAGCAGATCTACTTACTAGATTTATAGTTCAAAAATATAATTTCATTTTACAATATACTTCATAGTTGCACCACGGTGATCACATCTCAGATGGTACGATTTTCCCTCACGTCATACTACCTCACATCTTTCCTCACACCGTACCACCACAGATGGTACGATCGCATCTCTGATTGTCTCCTTTTTCTTATACATAAAAATAAGATTTTCTCCGTGTGTTTAATACCTATGATCGTAAAGCCAGATTCAAGTTTGATACATTGTTAAACAATTTTTACGAGATGTTTCCCTACTATTTCTTTAAATAGTTAAGATCTCTCATCTGAAAACCGCATCTTTTGACTTCTTACAGAAGTGTCTGATTCTTGGCCTTTATACATACCTACAAGAGGCAGATCATTGCATTCACGCGGTAGCGAAAAACCACCTATCTTCTTTCCTTTCCCTAAAGAACAATTTTGGTGCTTCTCGCTAAAAATTTGAACACTTTCCCTCCAAGACAAGAGAAGGATCACTGTATACACGATATAGAAAAAATATATCCATTCCTCTTTCACTTCCTTAAAACAAAAATTTAATTTTTCTTCTTGAAATTCTACACATTTGGCGATTAAAAATTGAAAAATCACTGCCTGGATAAGACTTTGAAGTGCTACTTCTATAATCTTTCCCTCACCTTGGAGCAGAATATTGGAACATCTTGAACACTTAACACAAAATATTGGAATATTAAAATTTGCACACTTGACATTCAAAAAAAAAAAAATACACTTCATATATTAGAAGAAAAAAAATTCTTCATACAAAGGTGACATATGATATTATTATATGCTTGTCATCCTTTCGTAAGTTTGATCCAACTTATTTGCCATGTTGCAATGAATTCATGTCATCCAAGAGCACAATGTAGAGGTAGGGAAAATGTATGAATGTTGCTATTCAATAAAAAGTACCTTCGCAAGTTCAAATGATGTGGAAGAAGGATTCGACAGGAAGGCGATGCTTTTTCAGATGTTATAAATATGGAAGGTATTACAAATAATCCATTTTGTTGGAGTTCATATCGGGACATGACTTCAGGATTTACTTGGTACGCACAGGAAAAATGGAGGAAGGAGCACGTGTCCTAATAGAACGCAAGACACCAGGTACTATGGCAATAGAGAAAAGATCACCTTACTTAAAGTAGATAATGGAAAATAAAGTAATTTGAATGAGGATTAAACGTTTGCTCCTGGCAGATGAGAACACTCACAGAGAATTTCAAAATTATGTAACAGAAATTGGCATTAAGAGAGAGTGACATGAGGATAGTATATGACATTGTTGTGAATTTTCGTGGACAGGTATCGTGGACAACGGCTATGAGGTGTAGCCCAGACATAGGGTTGAATATAAAAGTTGTGAAAGCTATGAAGAACACCATAACCCGTCTAGAGCCATATTGCCTTCTGAAAGACTTAATAATATGAAAAAATAACTGCCATCGCCAACGAATGAGACTTAAGAAGGTTGAGCAATCCATCACCTAGTGCATCAGTTCCCGCAGAGCTTGAATGAGAAAGAGTGAAGAGGGTACCGGGGAAGAGTGATCATTACCTGTTGATTCTGAATGTCGTCACGGAAAAGATGTAGTGATACAATAGTTTGTTCCAACCAGGGATGGATATTGCTATTGAGCGTGCCGAAAAAGTTATACTTGCAAATCGTGCTGAGGACATCGCCCTGAGGAAGGACAACATGGCTTTTGAAGAGAGAGCATCATTCAGGGCCTTATCTTTGTTATTCGCCAAATTAGTGAGAGTGTCTTCAAATACGACACCGAGGGTCATGTCTGCTTTATAGATCTTTCATATTGTTCCATAGGGAGGACAAATTATACAAGAACGCAGAGTATAAAGCAGACTGGAGATGGCCATACAGTGCTTCTACAAGAATTGCAGAAAGCAGGTGCGCACTACTGAATCATTTTGCTTACCTCTATATTTTGCTCCTGGATGATATTAAGAATTCATTGCAGCACATCAAATAATATGGAACAGTTTTAAGAAAGAGTGACATCCATATAATTACATACTGCATATGACCTCTGTGGGAAGGAAAAGTTACACAATATTAAACCTGACTTGAAAAATAGCTCGAGGAAGATTGCATTTATGGATACGACTGGGGAAATGCAGAGCATGTTTATTGGACTATTGTGTTTATAGTGATGTACTGAGAATTTTTTACAAGAGATGAGAGTATATGGAGATTGCACTGAAAAAAGATTATACATTTGCGTTACGTGAGGCGGACATTCTACTGAATGCTTAATCTACGTGACCGAATCGTAGAAGCAAAATTATGTAAAGGCTATGAAGAACATTGATTTCATGAACATAACTTAAAGTGATGTAAACCCTATAATTAAGAGGTCTTGTTTATTAACATTTCTGTGTTAAGTGTATTTTTCTTTTGCCTGGGTTTTCAAATAATTTGTAATCATACATATTAGCATACAATTCCAAAAATCTGTAAATATTTTTGTAGGTTGTCTTCGTGGTGTTTAATTTTTGAAATTGACGAAAGTGAAAATTATATGTCACGAAAGTAGAGAAATATGGAAAGTTACGTATGAATTAAGATAATATTGGCCAACGTAGGGCAAAACGAACCAAGAAACATCCATGTATGTTGACAGGTGTTTTAAAGTCAAATATACCTATTTACAGTCTCAAGTTTTCTTTGAATTTGAAGTCATGTTTAGAATGCTCATTTAACATTTGATGTCAATATTTTTTTGTTTTATTTGTGAATTGTTTTAAAATTTTGAATGTACATTAATGATTGTTTTAAGTTTCTGATGTAATACTAGTTTCACCTTGGTACGTAAAAACGACAGTACGTCCAACACAGAATATCCATCAAGTTTTTCTTATGAGATCTCACCAAGACTGAATTATTTAGTCCTGAGCAACGCCAAGGTGATGACACGCGAGCCGAAAGGGTGAGGCTCACGTGGACAGAAATACGCTATGTAACTGGGTGAGAGTCTATCACAAAAAATTATGGAATTCTATTGTCTCATATTTACTGATTATGTGAGGATGTGCTTACCTCGTTCTCCACGTAGACTGCAGTGCGACATTCACCAGAGGCAGCGAGTGGTCGTCGAGGTCCCACGCATTGCTTGGCGCACGTGCCACGGAGGACGGGAGGGTCGCCTCGCATCGCATCCGTCTTGTTCACGCGGAAGACTTCTCCTTCACACAAGAATATTCGCTTTAGAATTCCCATCTCCATCCAGACGCTACTTGGCATAAAATATTGCAGACTATTGAAAGGAATTTCAACTCATTTATTGAATATCATAATTTTTCAACTTAATCAAATATAAAGACATCTTTATCAGCGTGACTTACTACTGTGTTTGCCTCAAAAGTGTCACTTAAACGCAATAGAGACCTACCAGATCAGAAGCTAGGTAAAACCGTTCATGGAACATGCTAATTTTACCATAGTGATGGCTATGGACATCTTGGACATACTATTTCTTTATTATTTTTCTTACATACTGGTGCTGCCCGGCAATTCAAACTACAGGACAGAAACTATGAAGTCACAGAGCACGACGAAGCAAACAAAGAGGTCTTCTCTCCACGTCACCATAGACGTCAGATAATAATGATTGATGTATGAAAGAAAGCTTTGGAACAAATGTAAAATCCCGCGCCGAAAATAGTAACCATTATGACAACGAACTAAAACACGTATTTTCTGTTTCAAAAACTTATTCTTTACCAATGGCTGAACCTTTTGCATTTAATATTAGAAAATAATAATGGTTGGTCTGAAAGATTTGTTGAAGTAATTGTATTTAAAGATTAAATTTGAATAAAATGTCGTCTTTTAACCAATAGTAATCTGTTCATTCCCTAGAATTTTTAATAAGATACGTTCCTTTTTAATGTGTAAACTGTTTTTATTGTCAGATTTTTTAAACTTATTCTATTCTTTCGACATTTGGTAATTACCACAGCACGTCTCCGCTTTTGTGATATTAAAATTTCACTCCTGTTTATTTCAAAAATTAAATACCACGAAGAAAACCTACAAAAATACTTACAGTGTTTTAGAATTGTACGCTATGAATTATTTTAAAATTCAGGCAGACGGAAAACAGGCTTTACACAAGCTTAATAAACAGAGCGCATATTTAAGACCTCTGAATTCTTTGCTTTTCATTTCGCTTTTAGGTTAAGTACTTGAAAACAGTGTTCTTCACAGCCTTTATATAATTTTGCTTCTACGATTCAGTCACGTAGATTAACGCCTCACATTTGAACTCTAGCGGACGCACTAGTAAGCGTCATTGTCAACAGTCGTACGATTTACGTCTACTGATTAGTAACCAATTTTAACTGGAATTTTTTGCTCCTGAAATTCATCAATATTAACCTTACTTTACATGTGAAATTTCCAATTATTTCATTTTTTTAAATTTCCATGCCACAGATATTCCATAGAACTCACTTTGATTAGTAAAGATATAAAAGAGAAAACAGATGAGTTTAGAAATTAAAAAAGAAATTAAATACTCAATTTCAATTAAGAGTAGCCTTGACCTGATATAATTAGGTAACCCATCCACGATTTGTTTGTTTACATATTATATTTAATAAAAATATATTTCTTTAGGAAAACAAATAGGTGAAGGTCAACCTTAACTTTGACTACAAGCTGAGACGCGAAGGAGAACTGCACCCACCTTCCGCACAAGGACCTTGTTCGCGAACGGCGTAGCAGCTGCCGTCTGCGTGGAGTAAGCGGCCGTAGGCGAAGCACCCTCGCTCTGCCTCCGTGCACAAGTACTCGCGCTGCAGGTAGGAGTTGTCGGGCAAGAAGCGCTGCCAGTTAGCGGGCAACGGACGAGGAGAAGGTTTCTGCGGGGGAACATTGCGCCCAGCGATTGCAGCGGCCCATGCACCACGTCCACACCATGCGCCCTGCAACAAACAATACATTACCTGTTTAATCAGGGTTGGGAGTTTCAGATGCAGATCTTTTTTACTAAGTTAAACTAAACCTCTTCGGAAAGTGCTAAATTGTGTTTCTAGATGTGAAAGGAAGCATTTTAAACCTTTTTCTCTTTGAGACCCTTATCCCTTTCTCCTCCAACTGTACCCAATAGTCTTCTAGCGTGCATTTTCATTTATGCGAGATAAGACATGAAAGTTTCATTTCATTTATATATAGTTTCGAATCAATATCAAATATTTATGTAACTTTCAAATAATGTCTCATCAGCTTGCAGTGAACATGCAAATGGCATGTCTATCTACTTTCAGCAAACGCGGGACGGAGAGCACACCTGCAAAAATTAAAATAATTCAGTGTGAAACAAATAATCTTTCTCTCACCGAAATAAATAGCTCACAACAATGGAAATGCCATATGATCAAGTCTTTTGATCACTGGAATCAGTAGTCTGTTGTAAGTGAATGTAAGTTGGTTACTAAACAAATATATTACGAAGAGAATGCCAAATTTGCTCCACTGACTTCTATGAATTTCGAAAGAAGCTTAAGCATCTACCAAAACGTTTTATCTCCTCGTAGAAACACTTACTTTTCAACTAGAATAGGAGAAAGATATTTTCTTTAAAAAATTCATCTAAAAATCCTAACCCTGCTTCTCATGGTCAGGATCGTTCACGCTCTTTCTTGCTCTGCGAAGCAACGTAGGGTTGCTCTTTGCTCTCAGCTTGAAGGTGGGAGCAATCACTTCAGTTAGACCGGCTTCACGTCACAGTGCGTCGAATCCGGTCAATTCTTCAACCGCTGCTGGAAACACCGCTTAATAAGTTCGCCTTTATTGGATAAACTGCAATCTAATGAGAAAATATCGAGGTGACTAATCTCACGAATAATATTTGTAAGTGGAGCGTACGATATTCATATCTCATAAATACCTCGAATTTTTCGGGTTATAACAATATATAGACTGATCTCAATTTCTCTCTCCACATTACACTTTTGTCATGTCGTGAGTTTTGGAGAGCTCGTAACATATACTTGCCATCTTAAACTACAAAAATCATATTTTCTAAGTCTGTTGAAAATATTCATGACACAAAACCTTCGATTTGATAATGTCAATAAATAGAAATTACTGTGTACTCATGAAAGTTTCATGAAAATCATTTCGGCAATGTAAATGAATCAAGTGGAAAGAGAAAGTGAAGTGACAAATTAAGAACTCTAATCAACATAAGAGGAGCGCTAAAATGCCTGGGGAGGACAACCGAAAACTGATTCCACTGACAGACTTGCATTTATGTAACGTAGGTTTCCATTATCATACCAAATATATTAAGTAGTATAAAATAACATGTTGATCTTCTAACATAGAGCCCGCATAATGCATTTTGGAAAACAGAAAACAAATATTAAGAGTTCTGGAAACTAATGTTAAATACATTATAACGTATATGTAATATAGATTTTACGAATATAATGAGAAAGTTACATTTCAAAGCATGTCACAACGACATAAAAATATAAGTATTGTTACAAAAAATCAGTTGTTTTTGATGTCATAGTTGCAGACGTCCCTAGCGTGCCAATTACAATGACGTGTAGACGCCCGTCACGGCGGATGGATTTCAAGAACCATGGAAAAAGTAATTCGGTAAAAAGTAAAAGTAGTTCGGGGGAGACACGCTCGTTGTTTTAAGAGGCTTGTTGATGGGGACGACTGCGAGGAGTGATGACTGCGAGGTGAGGTGACGGCGTTCGATCACGCACCTGGTGGTAGGTAGCATGGACCGNGATCACGCACCTGTGGTAGGTAGCATGGACCGCACCTGATGCACATATTTGTCAATCTGTAGGAGTTCCTCTGAGCATCTCCGGACAGTGCATACCTGACTACGGTCTCTCACGCTTGTCCAGAGAACGCTACTTTTTTCCACGACGCGACCCAAGATGTTTATTTGTCCTTACCCTTACTCTTGCGCTGCTGCTTCGAACTCTGACTCTCCTTTGTGCTTCTTCGATGCTGTGCATATGTAAGTGTATCCGAACTGTGCTCACATATCAACTGATCTAAGGCAACTGTGATTAAAGCATCCCATGTGCGTTTTCACCGAGGGTCTGAAGGAGAATTATTATAAAGTTAATTGTGAACTCTGTAAAAAAAGAACGAAAGTGTTTGCATTGGATTCCTTCATTCTCAGTACTCTCAAGTGAGGTCAAGATAAAATATTTATGAGCAGATGAGAGTTGTTTTTCTTTACAGCAAGCATTATTAGGTGTTGTGTAATTTTTGTTGTTGTAGATATTTTGGTTTCGTTCAATAATTGCATTCACTCTACGTTGACTGACGTAATATTTCATTGCATGTGTTTTATACAGTTATTCAAATTTAATGAAATTTTTGTATGTATTTGTTGTTCAATACATTGTTGTAACGTTTTTTTTTTTTTTTATTTATTCATATGAATGATGAAACATTTCCCATTCTCTTATGATTGCATCACAATCATATCGTGAGAATGTCTCGACATTCTCCGTGGCGTTCAGCAACACAACTTGTGTTCGAGGGCAGTGACCGGGTCATTTACTGTTACTGCATTAGGATTGTCTATTTGTTTTACAGAAGTTGAAACATTTATAAAAATAACTCTCCTAAACTTGTTATCTCTGAAAGTATTATTGGAATTCGTATATAAAATAGGAATAAGGTCTCCTGTCACAAAAACCAACAAAATATTTTACTAGTAATGTTAAAGAATATTAGAAAACGCTGTATTGTCGTGTCATGAACGTAGCACCCAAAACGTAACTTTTGATTCAAGTTTCTTTGTATCTTACATCACCTACATACCTAACATCATTCTACATTACTGTCATCTCGACTTTTACGTTTTCTTCTTGTGAATTACATGGTCTGAAGAGCGTATCTTACAATGAGGAGATGCGATTTACACATTTTAATTGTTACGTGACATTTGACATGAGATACTTTATTAGTAGTAGATTCCATTTATACAAGTTTTAATTACCTCATACAGAGACTTCACTTTAAATCTAATATTTTGTATAATTATGTGTGTTCGCTGCACTTTTAAATTCTTCAATGTTTTCAATGTTTCACCGTTACCCAAATCAGAAAATAAATATAGCACCTCAAAAATTTCAATATTTAATAACTGATTAAATTTGTAATAATTCATTAATCCGTATTATAGTGATAGTGCAATTGAATACACTATTCGCATTTTCAATTAAGATAATTACTTAAAATTTGCGTGAGAGGTGGTACACTATGCTAGAAACGAATATTACACATTACAAAGTTAGCAATCAATATTTGACATTTCTACATTAGAATCTTGGTATTAATAAAAATGTCAAAAAGTATTTAATTAAAAATGTTATTTCAAAGACTGAGATAATTTAATTGAAGAACAAACACATGCATATCTAGATAGATATTCCATAGACAATAAAATACAAAAATATTATATATATATATATATATATATATATATATATATATATATATATATATATA
>NNCF01128427.1:265446-280514 GCA_002313205.1 Laupala kohalensis
CCAAATAGGAGCGCGTTCTGTGAGGTATCAGACGCAGATACAAACTTTGGAAATCCGATTGCGATGATTTGGAAAAATGTGAATACACCTTGTGGAAGCTAGCGACGCGAAACGTGTTAGAAATAATTGATTGGCGGAATGCACCGTGCGTTAAATTTAACTTGGAGTGGGGAGAATTGCAGAGAAGGAGGAAATGCGACAGGTATCGCTCTCAATCTTGCGCGAATCATCAGAGGGGACAGTTCGCACTCAATCGGACGTGAATGGTCAGAGGGGACGATCGCACTCAATCTTACGTGGCTGGTCAGAGGGGACGGTTTGGTCTCAACATTGCGTGGCTCGTCTGAGGAAACGGTCGCTATTAGATTTTACGCGAATCGTCAGAGAGTACGGTTTGAGTTAAATATTTTGAGAAGCATTGTAGAGGGTGATCTGTGGATCAAAAGAAAGAACGTAATAACGCAGTTTGAAAGAATCATATTTTGTGGCCCGTATCGCAATTGACTTTATTAACGAACGGCCGAGATAGACGAAGTTTGAACGCGACCACAGATGTTATAGATTTCTTAATTTTTGCATATGAAACTATTAATGAATTTCGTTTTTACCACAGAAATTTCCTTTTTTTCAGTTTTGAGAGTAAGGTTTATGTTACCCTCACCAAATGTCGGCCCTCTGCTACTCACATTGTTTACTTATCTCAAAGCTAATCAATTTTTAACCACAGAAGTTGTTATATGCTACACATATACGACGTTTAAATCTGTGTTTAAGCCATTTTCAAGTGTTAATTACGAATAAACAAAATAATTATTAATGACATGACAATTATACCACAAAAATATATAAACAAACAAAAAATAGAAGAAAAAAGGAGGATCATATAACAGAACATGAAATTTTAAACTGAAGGTAGTAAATAAATAAATTCATTGTAAAAAACAGAATTATCATAATCAGATCCTAAATGTAATTTATTCCCAGTTCCTTATGAAAAACATCATTTACGAAATGTATCGCTTTAAATAATTTTCTTCCCTACCTAAAATCGTTATGCTATGGCAATTCGTTATGTGGTTCATCTCTTGACAATTAACTTACCACATCCCAGTCAGAAGCGTTAGAATTTCTCTACTGTACTTTATGAATGTTTGTAACGAGCGCTTAGAATGTTCAATGTAACAAACATGGCAATCCTTTTTGTTTATTATATAAACAACTTTATGTGCAGAAATTATACCGAATTTATATTTCCCTTTAATTATCGCTGAATTTAGTTCATTCATATACTTGTCAATTAAATTTATATTTTCGGATATCTACTATTTAGTTAACATATTCTTCTACAATTGACGTCCATTATATAATCAAAGAACATAAATAATTAAAGACTACTGTCGTATGTTTTTAATTATTTATTTAACACAGGTATTGAAATCTTATCGTAAGGAAATATGACGAATAATACCATTTATGCAATGTGAGAGTAGTTGTGTACTGTTAAGATAATTCGTTCTTTTTTAAATATTTTTTTTGTGAATTCCGATGTATAGTAAATAGAATGTTTATAACTGATATTAAAATTCCAGAAACGTTCACCCGGCAACAAAATCATTTCGTCTGTTTATTTGTTAAATGTCAGTTGTGCTGTATTTACAATGGTGAAATTTACAGACGTGAAATTTAGAACACGGCCTAAATAAGATTGTTTTAGGTTCAAACGTATGCTTATCTTTTCTTTTTATCGTAGAATTTGTAAAGCGTCTACGAAAAATAACGTTGTATGGTTTCAAAATATGGAACAGGAAATTACGTATCATAATAGAAATAAAAATAATTTAAAAATGTCCATTCAACCAGAATATGAGTATATTAATAGCACTTAACTGAAAAGCGTTTGATGAGTTCAGTTTTTTAACACGGAAATACTTTTTTCTTTTTCAAATGGTGTGCGTTCAGAAGGAAAAGAAATCAACAAATACCTTCTAGGAGATATTATTAGTATTTTAAATATTGTTAACAAATAAGAAGTAGTTAAGTGGAAAATGTACCAGAAATTGCTGTACAGTAATTGAACATTCGGTTTCATAAAATCATATGTTGGGATATAATCATAATTTAAGCTCAAGAATAATCACATATACAGACGTGTAAAACTCTTATATTTAATTTTAACTAATCTTAAATTGTTATTTTAAAATGATAAATATTGTGAGATTTCTATACTCCCTTACGACCCATAAAAATGTACATCATGGTTTTGGGAAAGAAATTTTACAAAATCTTTCACATTTTACATTCATAACTTCACATTATTTAAAGAAATTCAATATATTAAATTATTCATATATGTTAATAATAAGTTATAAATAATGAAAAATTTTACCAGAAAAAGAGTGATCCAGAAAACATTCATGCTGGATATTTCGTGGCAGTGTTTCGATCAACGGTCCAAAACTGTCTGCCGCTCCCTTGAGTGCTGGCTGAGCAATTCACAGATGCTCTTGTGATCTTAAGTGGGTCTTTTAAGCACAAAGGACACATTCTTCCTGCTTACGCTAAGCTAGATATATTCATGTCAAGACATTGACTGATGGTCGACGGTTCTATTGCTGGCACTTTGACTTATTACTAAAAGAAGGATGAAACGTGTATGAATTTGCTATTTTTATGATTTACGACAAGGAAGTTATTAGCTGATATCACACAAATAACTGCTAATTTGTTTTATTAATATTGAAAATATTACAATTAGCAAAAAATATAATATCGTTAATTCTTGTCATCTAATTAAAAAGTAACACTATTTAATTAAGGGGCTTTCCATAAAATAGTACGAGTAACACACTTTACGGAGAGGGTTTTTTATATCACTGCCCAGCGTTACGGAGTGTGCTAGTCTTGATGTCACATAACAATACGTTTATGAGGTATAATGTATGGGATGCTTCTATAACTTTTGTCACCGTAGACCATGTACTTAACTGCTACCAAAGTTGCCTGATTTCCCAAAAATAAAAAAAAGAGAACTTTCCTTCGTGTGAGAAAAGGTACGGCTTTCGTTATGTAATTATTCGGTGTAAGAGATAACTGGCGCGTTATGGAGAGGAGATATTTTTTAATAGTAACTTTTGTGTTAAGTAATTTATGGACCGTCCGTAATGTTTATCTAAGAACGGTCATAGCTTGATAAATTGTCATTCAATAAACATGTGACTTATTTGCGCGAAAAAATAATGAAGATGGTTTATGGTTTACGTCACGTGAAGATAAATAAACAAAATTTATCGTGTAAAAAATTACAACAACTGTATAAGGAAGCTATGGTACCTATGATGACCTATGGAAATACTGTGTGGGGTAAATGCATGAACGCGAAGCATTTTGGACGCAAAATATCTAGTATCCAATGCCTAAGCCTAAAATATTGGTACTGGTAAGGTACTGGTACCAATCGCACTGATAAAAGAGGGGACTGAGGAGTGATCCAGAATATTTGTACAGACAAGGGGAAGAAAATATTGCGCACAGATTTCAGAAAACATACGTTTGAATTAATTTGTTTCCTAATATGAATTTGTTATCGGTTAATATTTTGTTTATTTTCTTTAATTTGCGACAATAATGTGCATTTGGTCTTAACAATGAAGCATTCAGTACAGTACAGTAAAAAAATGGAAAATAATATTTTGTGTAGATAGTTTATCTATCGTGCCTTTCTCCTTATATTTTTATAGTTTATTCGACAAATATACGGGTACACGATTTATTCGACGTTTTAAAGGTTTCTGAAGTCTATAGAGGGTGTGAAACATTGTACTATGTAAGTCCATTATGCAAAAATATTCTGTTTCTTGTTACAGTTTATTTTCATCTGACGACTTCAATTTCGAGTCGAAACTTGCGTTGCTGTAAAATAAAATAAAAATGTACAGATCTTCCAAAAAATATTGTAAATGATAATTTTTTTTCATGTAAAACATTATTTGAATATTTCTTCATTGTTTTTTAATTCCGGTGATTTATGCACATTTTGTTTACTCTATCATATAGAAGTATATTTTCCAAAAAATGTATCTACATGAAACTTATGCTAGAAACTTGAATGTTAGAGCTAATGAACTAAGAGTCAATATAGTAGATGAAATGAAGTGCGAGGTGCCAAGAGTGAAAAACAATTATGCGAACACTCAGTTTAATCCGATTTCGTTAGAAGCTTTGCACTCCATTGTGGTCTCTTCTCAAGTCCAATCCCTCGAACACAAAACGGACTGGCCTGAAGGAATTATTTTTATCATCCCCTCCCCAGGGTTCATCAGAGAATAGTCACTTGGTATTCGGTTTCTGCAAGAAGATAATGTTACCACTTCAGAAAGTAACATATTTAGTTGCGGGGAAAATGATTAAACGTACTGCACGTTATTTATGTAGTATCAGAAAGAATTTTAACTTATTTTGGCCGTATCTAAATATTTAGAAGAAATGTGTGAAACATGATTTTCAGAGTCGGATGTTGGCTTTTATCAGATTCCTGGTTAACACGATGCATGCCGTAATGAGACGTATGCAGTGGGTGGTAAAAAATTCTATGTTAACATTAGTAATATTAATCAAGTGATAGAGTTAATACTAGTGGAAGTGGCGCATATATGCTGCTGACTTAACTACTAAAGCGAGTGTACAAGAGTAGTTTACAAGACGTTTCTTTTGGCTTCCGGTTTCAGTCGACGTTACTAGCAGTGTGTGTAGAAATTGTGAGAAAAGGGAAAAACATACAATATAAAATAGAAATTTATTCATGGACCTCTCATGTTATAAGTAGGGTAAGTAATGTGATATGAGATTTGAAGAAAACGTCCCATTATGCATGGCTGAAACTTCAGATAAGTGACTATTAGAAATTCTAATATACACTACGTGTCAAAATTAACGGCGCAGTAATTTCTTCGCTTTATAACATCTATGCTTTAAAATGCATCAAAGTGAAATTTGGGGTTGAGGAAACTCCCATTTTTTATCAAGACACTCCATCTTTGGTTAGTGTCTGTGCCACCCATTTCCCAAAGGGAAGCCATTAGAGTGAAGAGATATGCAAATTTTGAGGAAAGCAAGCAAAAATATTACACTTCAAGATGTCAGGGAGTCTCACGAATACAGACTATGTCCACTCTAGTCCACTGAGAGGAAAAAATCACCTACATCTGAAGAACCCCCCCCTATACTCCCACTTCCTCTGAAGGGTGTTTCTCAGATGATACAAAATTTCTCAGAACGGAATGTCCAAGGAACAAGGTTGACGTATTCATCGTGGGACATAAACTTATTGAACATTGGCTGCAATTTTGATTTAGTCAATAGAAAACTAGAAAAACTTAATTAAGCATATTTTGCTCGATAGATCAGAGGAATGTCTCTATATACTATCGGATCATAATGATCACCTTAGAGGAAAGAAAAGAGGGTTAAAGGGTATATGGAGAAGAGGAATGAGATAGAATACGAGACATAAAACGTAGTACGGGACATGATTATGTATGTGACAGAAAAGGTTATAACTGTTTTGGAATACAGAATGAATGTCTTAGATGAACATGTTGGAATGCGTAATCGGTTGGAAACGAAAGTTACTAGCTGTTGTGTGGAAACGCGCGAAAAGAAAGAATGGAAACAGAGTAATGAGAATGAACTTGTTTTTCCGGGACAAACCGCATATTAGTAGATAAAACTATCAACGTTTCGGCCATCATGCTGTGACCTTCTTCAAGGCAATGTCAGAGTCGTACAACCTAAGTCGTTGTCGTACTCTGCGAGGTCGATCGAGACACGCATTGGTTATATGGGTTCGGTTTCCCTTAACTCCATTTTTTTCCAGTTTGATGGTACATTTTACTCCCAAATAGAAAGAGCTGTAATGGGTTCACTCCTTTCTCCTGTTATTGCTAACTTATGGGAACGTTCAAAAATGAGGTTAATGAAAATGCTTTATTAAAACCCAGAGTTTGGTTGCGATTCGTGGATGACACGTTCGTCATCTGGCCACATGGACGTGAAAACCTCGACAGGTTCTTGGTTTACACCAACCAAGCACATACTAACATCAAGTTTACTGTTGAGGTTGAATCCGATGGTCAGTAAAAAAGAGGGATGATGGCTCCCTTAGACATAGCCTGCACCGCAATCCAACTTACACTAACCGTTACTTGATTGCTGGGTCACACCATCATCCGGCAATCAAACGTGATGTGAAAAAACATTAGTCACCCGAGTGAGGAAGTCTACGTTTATAGAGTAATAAGAAAATGATTGCACTAGAAAATGAATTCTGAGAGGACATAGCAAAGATATAATATAAAATTTAACGGATTACGATTTAAACAGAGACAATTAGAAATGGTGGTAAAAGTGGTAAGTTTGGCTAGAAAATGAGAGTAAAGAAACTCTACTTTTAACGGAGATGGAAAACATGGAGGAACGGATTGAAGATACATTCAGGAAAACAGTACGAGCGAAGTATATACCGGTAAAAATGGTTGTGCTTCGAGAAACTGGAGGAATATAGTTTTAAGAGGTTGTAGCGTCACAGGAAGAAAAGAGGGGGAAAGGGATACATTAAAATAGATAAAAAGTTAATCATAAAAAGAAATAATGAAACAAAAACCACGACTAATAACAGCGAGGTCTCAACTATCCCTGCTCGTCGCGTCACTGCCCGAAGTCGCCTCCATCGTCCCGTCTCACCGCAGTCAGCTGATATGCTGTCAACAGACTCACACTTCTGACCATGCAGAGTTTTGCTAGTGGTCTGCGAGGTGTGACATGTGTTGCGCAAACGAAGTGGGGTATTCAAAGACGTAAAGGATTTTGTGGATCCGTTAGAGATGATATAAATAATATTCAGGAAATTATAAATGAAATGAAATTATATAAGACGCTAAAATTATAGGAGACAGGAAAACCAATAAGAAAGTTAAGAAATTCGAGAATTTAATAATGCAAAATGGTATGATATTATACTATAATTATGGAGAAAAAAACTTTTGTTTCTTTTCACGAGCATTCTCAATTATTGGCCTCCTCAACTAAATTAATTGTCACAGAATAGAAGCTACCGGAGGGGGTATCGAAATAATTACGCGGGGATATTGATCATGCTGATTGATAGAGGGAAGGATAAATAAAAACAGTGCAAAAGGAAAATTACGAATACAATGAATTGGGAAAGGTTCAAAGGAGAACGAAAGAATCTGAGGAAATCGGGAATAATATGCAAGAGGCGGACGAGGTCGAAGAAATTGTGGATATTCTACAATCGGAACTGTTGAAAATAGCGGAAACGTGTAAGGTAGAACATGAAGGTAGATGAGGACGGAGATGGTGGACAAAGGAGCTTAGACAGTTTATGAAGAAGAAGACTAAATTAAAACGAAAATTGTTGAAGTATAGAAAGAAATGATTGGATGAATCAGATGTATTGAGGGAGTAAAATAATACAAGGAAAGAATTTAAAATACACTAGCTTTGTGCCAAGAAAGAAAGTTGGGCAAGATTCTTGAAAGTGAAGAACATGAGAAAAAGTTGGGAATAATCTAATTACCCTGCTATTTCCAGGAGAAGAACAAAAATAAATTCCTGAATGGATGGTTCCAAATGAAGGCTATGTGTGGCCGAAAATGACTGGAAGTTAAGTACCATAATTTGCTGGTTAAAAAACACAAGAGTGAATGTTACGACAGGATAACTCATGAAATGGCTCAGCGATGCTATAAGTCACTCGAGAAACAAATTTTGAGACTATATAACCGATGTATTGAAAGTTCAAAGTTTTTTCAAAGCCATGTAAAATATTATAGGTAAAATTGTTTTTAAAGGGTAAAAACAGAGAACCAACAAATTCTGATATAGCGTCCAATTTAATCACTGCCGTCATTTGGAAAGGTTTTCGATTCATGAATACGCGACAAGTTAATTGGATATGCGGAAGAGAAGAGATTGTTAAATGGATGACAGTATGAATTTAGGAAACATAGGGGTATAGAAGATATGGTGGAATAGTTCCTAACGATGTAATTAAAAGATCAGTAAAATAAACTCTCGGCATATTCTTCGACATTTAAGGGACGTTCGAAACTATTTTCCGTGGAATAATAATGAATACTTCAGAGAAAATGAAAATACCATAGTACATATTGTAACGTGACGGTTGGATTCGGAACATCTAATCATTCATTTACTTTATTGTATCAATATTGCGTGGGTTCGGGAAATCTAACACTATTGGGAAGTGACCAAGAATCACATATTAGTGAACGAATTCGTCATAAACTAGATTTATTCTCCTAGAATTATTACATATAATCGTACAACACACAAAAATTAAAACACTTTAAAATATAAAATCAACACTTGAAAAATTCCCATAAATAGTCCTATAATTCCTATTTCGGTATATACGAATATTTAAAGAAGTAGTAAATAAGATACAAGATTATTGCAGTAAAATGAAATTGAAAATTTCGGAACTTAAAATCACGGCTCTCAAGGTAGGTTTGCTGAAAAAGAACAGACTGGATCCTATAACACAACTTTCGAATAAATTCTTTCACAAAGAATGATTTTCGGAGAGTAACTGAAACTCCGCCAAGTAAGCACGACTCAAACCATGTGCTCAACTTCAGTTTCATCATGTGATACTAATTTTTCTCGTTCTTTTAGTCTCTCTCGAACTCTTGGAAGGTACTGCGCCAGTGAGAGATGACGGTGCAGGTCATACTCTCTCGAATCATACCAATCTGTCTCTCCCTTCTCCAAAAATACTGTATCCTTGATCATCAGCTGACGCGCTCATGACGTTGACAATACAAGATAAAGAGAAATGCTGTTAAATAACCCTGGTAGTGACCAAACGGTTAAGATACAGGATAAATATGCAATGAAAAAAAAAGACCTTGTCGCACCGAGAGAGGATCCTCGGTGAATAAATTTTTGGCTCGGAGACCAAATCACGTCGTATCATCGCTGTAATTGTCTTCTGCCGATAACCACATATCTCGTTAGCGGCAGCAAGCAATCGCTCACGAGATAATCTCTAGGTCAAATCGCTACGTGCTCACCTACTAGTATCGTATGGCCGCGAACTGCCACGCGAAACACGTCCACTTCACGTCAACTCAAATCATCAAATCAACATCAATCCAGAGTCAAACAACGAGATATTTGGAGAAGCGGATCATCCCGTAGTCATCTCAGCTTAGCAACTCACCAACACTTTCAGTTTTGTATTCTTTCATTGATTGACCTTATTTCAATGCTTATCTTGCTAGTTGCAATTTATGTTATTAAATTATTCCATTAAATTCTGTACAACTACTGTATTCTAAAAATTAAATGGAAAACTTGTGAAGATAAATGATAATTTAAAAGAAAACACACAAAAGCTACTCACATATTTGTAGAAACCGTATAGATGACCTACATGACTGACAAAGGTGAAAGTGAAAGCGGCCCTCAAAGATTTACGAGAGTGTAAACAACGATTAGATTAGAAAAATGTTAATTTTTTCAAAATGCGCCAATTTTTGCTCGATTGTCAAGGGAATGTGTAATTATTACATTCATTACACCTCGAATATCGGTTGATTAGGTAATAACTGAAACATAATACGTACTTCACTCGTTTTATGAAATTAAACTACAAATGAAAGCAAATTATTAGAAATGATTTAAAAATTTACCTTTATTTCAAGTTTATTAATCGAGTATGAGAAATTGTGCATATGATAATATTCTGATGATAATGCTCCAAATAACAAGTCCTCAATAATTTACAAAGAAGTTATCGAAGATTAGATTTCAAAAATTGTAAATATTTTCAAAATGAGTCAATTTTCAAGATTACATGTAAGTATTAAATTCATTTTACAACAAATAGCGATTGACCAGGTGAAGATCTAAAAAATAATACGTATATGTGTTGTTTAATGTACTTTCACTCCGAGTAATAGATTTACAAGGTTATTTAATTTCCATATTGTTCCTGTATTCTATATTCAATTTCTATATTTTCTTAGCGTTCAAATGCTTTTTGATTTAAGTCTCTATCTTATCTGATAGTTCAAGTCTGATTCGTTTGGAAGATACACAATTTTGGGATGAATTTGGTCGAAACAGAACACTGTGCTCTTTCCTGGCGTACTCGGTCTTTATATCGCAATCGTTCACCGACAAGATGTCTTGAAACATCTTCACCGAAGAATGCCGTCTCCCCCGGCTTCAATGGGTCCCGCGGCTATTTGTAATGAGTGTTTGCCCCTTCGGGTGGCCGGATCACCCTTCAACATTTCACAGATCCACTCTCGCCGGAAAAAGACAAAAGCCGACGCTGCACTGTTTTAAGCATTTTCAAAGAGCTTTATAAATATTTGTAGAGGGAGAAAACATAGTAGTCTCCATAAAGATTCTCCCTATGATGATAATCTCTCCATATTTTTAAACAATCAATTGAACTAGGATTGTTTGATTCGTCATTACAATAATGTATTTATTCTTTCTCTGTATCGATATTGCTCTCTTTATAACGATGGTATTCCAGTTGTTTCAGTTCAAGATGACTCTAAATAGAACACAGGAAAGTTTATTTATGGAAAGATACCAAAAGAAAAAATATGGTCTTAGTGGCTGCTATCATGACAGGTTCAGTAAAGGGGAAATTGCTAGTGATCAGCAAACCCAATCATCCGTGTTGTTTTATAAACGTCAAATATTTGTTAGTAAATTACTAGTGAGCTTGGATGACTTATCTTCTTTAAGAAGAAATCCAAAAACTGAACGCTGATCTCAAGGGATAGAACATCCTACGTCTGGACGACAAATACCCTGCACACTCTATGATCACTGATATTCAAAACATAGAGCTTTGCTTCAGATATAGTGTAAATACTCGTATTTGAGTGTAATGAGGTAAACACACCTCGGTAGAGTAGAAAATACCAAAACAACATAAGTAAATAATTCTAATACTTTATGTAAATAATATTCTCTGAGTGAGTTTATATTACTTTATTTTTAAATATATTACATCAACTGTTATTTTCTCTCTATATAATGATCTCTCTCTATAACAATGGAAATGATCAGTCTCTTGGATATCGTTATTGAGGGAGAGGACTGTACTTAAAATGTGCTCAATGACAAACCTATCCTTCCATTTTCAATGTTTTGCCTTTAACAATATTCAGTTCCACGGTATTACACATCTGTGGGTTATTCAACATCTTAGAGTGACTAACTTGAGAACAATGATATTAATGCAGGTTTTCACAGCTGTCGTAGTTATAAAGTACCGATTTTGGGACAATAGAGGCGTCGCGCAATCGTTTACAAAACTACTTTGTCAACATCCCCAGTCAATGTCTATTGAATTTCTGCATCCTATTGGCAGCAGCGGATCTTGCATTTTTCTGGGAAGGAGGGAGGGACAATGCAAGGAAACACGACAAATGATGTTGAAGTATTAACTGTGAAAAAATAGGTACTACATATTTCATAGCGTCAAGCTAACCTCCCCCGTCCACCCGTCCCACATGTGGATCCGCCAGCGTCATAGAATTCACCCTGGTTCACATATTTCGAATTTATTTCTCATCTATCTCGAGTAACTCCGTCTCCGTTCATTTTCGTGTGAATATTTGTTAATTACGAACGTGTACCTTCCCACCGGAGAACGCTTCGTAGGTAGATGAAAATAAATATATCTTAAAATTCATTGTTTTTTGCAGGTGCCTATTTTTTGCGAACCAATTATAAAACTCAATACTTAAAATATTTAATAAACAATGTTCAGACAAAGATTTTAAATGATGTGCGAGGAACCTTCTTTCCAGTCGGCCCGTTCCTTCCACGGTATCCTCATGAATGGCCACATCAGTCGAATCCTGATAAAATTATTGTTATAAACAGATCATACTCTCACTCGCTTTGGCTCTGCAACTGGTGAAACCAGATCTTTGATGCATTGAAGCTTCCGCCTCCCAATATGTTGAACACGTACATCGATATGCGGTGTCCCCGTGATCATCGGTAACCAGGTCGCCTCCGATCTGTGTGTTTGATTTTCAATTCTTAAACCGATACTTTCCAACGATCTTTTATAAAATTTTCTTTTAAGTAATGAACTGTGGTGTACAACATGTTTCATAAAATATGACACCATTAACTTTATTGTCCGATCTGTGCGAAACGTTTTGTCAAAAATAATAGTAATTTGAATCAGACTTCCCATGTTTTTTTTCAGTTAGAAAATCATTGCTTTAGATGTTGTTTCCGTATGATTTTATCCTGTCTGTTTTCTGTAATTATGTGGTGATACTGTCATTAATTAACTTAACTGTAATGATTTTGAATATTAAAGGAAAAGTCTTAACACGACAAGGAGTGATGCTGTGCTCTATTTATTCCACGTAGATTTTTTTTGGAATGTTCATCGAAACAATAGTTTTCTTCCACAGACTGAAAGTTATATAAGAAGAAATAAAATATAATTTTTCAGGAGAAATGCATTACAAAGAATTTTTGGCGTTGAAACAGTCTTAAATCTGATTGAATTACTGGGTTTTTTTAACGGTATATGGGGTAGTCTGGGACAAAGGCCCGATTTGTATTCGTTAGTTAGTAGTTATGATAAAATCGACTGCTACTAGTTGATGTTCATTTGGAGTGATAATTCAGTAGTTAACTAAAATACCACTTCACAACACAGGACAGAGAAAATTAGGTAAGTCTATTTCATGCGTACTTGATGTAATAATTACTACGTTTTCAAAGTGTTGCAGCATCTTCTCCACCTATCAAAATGTAATACAAACACATAATTCTTCAGTACGTTGATTTAGCTTTTTCAATGATGCGCTAATTTTTGCTTTTGCATCATGAGGTGATTGGTAATGACTGGATAATTTTGCTGCCGCGAAATGAAGTAAAACTCCACATAGCGTTGGGGCAAATATCCAAATGCGGACCTTTACCTCGCGATACAGACCGTTGTTTCTCTTCGCTGTTCTTCTCCTTTTACTGTTTCAATCGCTAATAGATAATTAATATATCATTAATAAACATTTTGGAGTAAGAGATAAAGGCATGTATGCAACGTATTTAACTAATCTTCACTTTCTTCTGAGTTAGTACCTCATTACACTTTGAATGTCAATAATTAAGTTAAAAATATCTGGATTAGTTTTTAAGGAAATGCAATCTTCTCAAGGAGTCACAAGAGTTAAGAATAAAGCACGAAATAAGCGTTTCGAATCAAAAATCGTCATTATAAATCCTCGTATTTCACACGTCTGAGTTATGAAAATGATTGGAGAGTTAAAACTGTAAATTGGCATTTTTGAATTAGACTGTAAATTGATTAAGTATATTTCCTTTTACTACACCTATAAAAAGAAAAAAAAATGTAGATCTTCATAGCTTCAAATTTTCCCAAACATGATTTGGCGGACCTTTCCTACTGCAATACTCAGGATATTTGCCCCACGTTTCACAACACCAAATTTAAGGAAAAACCATAAAATAATATTTTCACTTTAAAGACTTACATTTCTCTGTAAAGTTCTCTCTTATTACCTCGCACAGTATACTTCACGCTACTCTTAAAAATGAATTCACAATTATTCAAAAAACAAGTTTATTTGTCCAAGAAATGTGTATGTTTTGCACAAAACACGAATCCGGCCAACGGACGAAAAAAAACGAACAAAACTGCCAGATGCAGTTTGCAGATGCGATTTTGCCAGAATTAGTTTAGAGTGTTTTGAAAACGACCAATACTAGTTTTGGACGTTCTTGTATTGCCAGAACTAGTTCTGAGCGTATTCAAAGCGATCAATACTAGTTCTGGTAAATGAGAATCGGCCAAAACTAGTTATGTCCCCTCAGAAAACTAAAACGTTTTATTCTCGAAGCTAATTCTTTTTTCTTTTTTTTAGTATTTACTACGGACGAAATGTTATTTTTGTTTGCGATGCATAAGGAAAAATGGTAATTACATGTTTTTGAATGTTTTTATGTTCGGACAGGTAAAACAGGTTTTATCTCTAGCATACTACAAGCTTTTATTTAACTTACTCCGTTCGTATGTGTATGTGTAGTTAGCATGACAATATGGTACCATTTTACGAAAATCTACACCAAAGACAGAGAAATGGGAGTATGTACTCGTAAGTATTTATGTTGTCCTTCCTTTTCCGTGCGTTTCAAAATTCATAATGGATTTTTCGGGCACTACAGAGTTTCCAATCGAGCAGTAAATTGGTAGATTTGTAATTTGCATGACAATAAAGATTTTACACGAAAATCCATATACCTTTATACGTATCATTCTACGAAAATCTACTTCTAAGCGGGTGAATGGGCGAATGTATATGTGCATATCCCACTATAACTCTAGAATGCCTGGAGCAACTTCAACCACTCTAAATAGATGAATGACGACAAGTATTGTGATGATAAGACAACCCCGGCACTCTAGGAGCAGGTTGGGAAGGGGGTGGTATGAAACAATTAGAAAAAGAGTATTAGATTGAAATCCATAGTGATATGAAAATAATATAATTAAAATTTTACGGCTACTGTTCGTTAAACACCGTTGGGAACCACGGATAACCAACTGTCAGGACAAGGAAAATATTTACATATTCTTACGTATTTACACATATATACAGAGTTACACAATACACAATACTCTATCTCTAAGTATTATACATATTTACATGTTACACATCATTAAATATTTACAAATCACTTTTTCGTTTCTTCATTTCACTTTTTCATTTCTTACAATCATCTTTTTTCATTTCTTCATCCACCAGAATTAAGGAATCTGTAACAGAATTAAGGAAGGCCGGCAGAATCATTCTCATCCACTACTTCTAACTCAGCAATTCTTTTATCTCTCTTTCCTCTAACTGTATTGAAGAAATTTCCAAGGAGTTGCACTACCGGTGATCGATTATCCCTCATGACCGCGATACCTTACATTACATCTCGCGGTCTATCCCCAAAGTTCCCCTCCC
>NNCF01128427.1:280521-319338 GCA_002313205.1 Laupala kohalensis
AAGTTTCCTAGATCATTCAGTTGCAACGCACTGTAACAAGATATGTATCCAGTCTTCATATTCTTCGCGGAGTGGACAATGGAATTCTCGATTTTCTTAGTTTCCAACCCCCAAGTCTGAACTATGCGTAACTCGCTCTCGCTGCTTTGTTTAGCCAGTCAATGTATGGCTTCCTCCCCCATTGACCTGCAACTACTACCTGAACCATTAGTGAACGTTTTTCTAATCTATTTATTACAGTTATCTGTCTTTCGTGATTATGTAATGCCAATTTTATTTCATTCAAATCTGCTCTGTAATTGTCTATGTATAATTCTTTGTCCCACATGTTACTGAGGTTTAGACTTAATAAAAGTGTTTTTATCTTTCCCCTCCAACTTCTTTCTGTACTTTCTTCGAAACAATGTTTTACAATTTCACTACTAGAATCATTCTTGATTTCTAACCAGTATTTAAGCGCTCTTAATTTCAAAATTACTTCTAGTGAATATTCCCCAAACTCCCATCTTACTTCGCAGTTTGCAGTGCTTCTCGGAAGGCCGAGAACCTCTTTTAAATATACATTCTGTAGTGGATATAAAATGGAGTTGTTAGTGCCTCCTCAAATTTCGGCCCCATATGCAATCACCGGTATAACTGAAGAAGAATGAATCAATGAATAGAGATAAAATCTAAAACTTAAAAGAAAATATAAATATGTATGATGAACGTACCTGACAATGCCAAGTATCAAACGGCAAATGTGTCGAAGGGTTCAACTGGACGCTTTTTAAGATCTTCAGGTAAGTAGGAGTGGGGAATTCAATTAGAGCACTGACCGGGAAAGTCCTATGAGTAATTGGTTATTCCAGAAGAAGAACTTGTGGCTCTGTTTTCAATACATTTTTAAAACTTTGTTATATTCTTAATTGTTTTCATATTAAATAATTTTCATAATCTTAACAATTAATTCTTGTACTTTGCATCCTTAACACATTTTTCATATTTTTGTATTTCATTTTATTTTAGACCGAAGATGCCAGCTAAGCTGGCGAAATTACTTTCTTTTGAATAAATATTGTACTAGTGGACAACACCAGATCCGCCATTTATTCTCAAAAAGATGTAGAATGCTCAACAATATTACTAGCCAGCTGAGTGTTCATCAGCACTGAACGTAGCGACTATTGAGCACAGCGCCACACAACACTGCTTGCGAACAGCATCTTTGAGAGTTCGTGACATCCCCTAGCAGCAGTCGGGAGGAGAGGTTGTGGAGACACTTGGCGAGTGGCGGGGTAAAGAAGCTCGTCCGCACTCCCAACTGGACACAGTCGCCACGTTGTATTTTCGTGACACCTGGGGTGTATTTGAATTCATCCGGAAG
This sequence comes from Laupala kohalensis, assembly GCA_002313205.1. NCBI lineage: Eukaryota > Metazoa > Arthropoda > Insecta > Orthoptera > Trigonidiidae > Laupala > Laupala kohalensis. The sequence continues at coordinate 281,888 of NNCF01128427.1, forward strand.
AAACATTGAATCAATATACTTGGGGACCCAGGATATAAAAATGTTTATGTAAAGCATGAAAAATCAAATGTCAGTCAAAGAAATGCTCTTGTTATAAACGAATAGAAATATAATTCTCGATGATATCCATGACAATTCTTCTTGCTCTAATAAATAAATTATTAATCACTCCATTTTTTCTCCGTTATTAATCCTCCACATCATTCAATAGGTAGATACAGTAGACGAAATAATGGATAATTAATTAAATGTGTATAAGTAAATGAAATTTTAAAAAATAATGAGATTATTTAATGTAATGAGTTTGTACAGAATTTAAGGAAAATTGCGTTATATTCGGGTGTTGAGGTTTCGAAGGACCAGAAATGTGATAAAGGTGGTTGAGATGGGAGTAGAGCAATAGAAGTGCCAACAAAATAATTGAAACTAGCAATGTAAAGCATTAAAATTATGAAATCAATGAAAGAATACAAAACTGAAAGTGTTGATGAGTTGCTGCGATGAGGTGACGACGGGATGATCCGATTCTCCAAATGCCTTGAGGTTCAACCTAGACGACTTTGAATTGATGTTTATTTGATGATTTTGGGTTGACGTGCAGTTGATGTGGGAAGACCGGCAGTTTGCGGTCAAACGATGCTAGCAGGTAAGCGAGTACGTGGCAATTTGACCTGGAGATTATCTCGTGAGCCGATTGCTTGCTGATGCTAACGAGATATACGGTTGCCGGCTGAAGACAATTCCAGCAACTGTCTTCTATTAAAGGCTGAGGAGTTGTCGAGTTGGTCGCCGAACCAGAAGTGAAGTAGGAGATCCTTCAGCTCGCCATCGGCATATTCATTGCAACGCTGGCTATGGATTCGTATGGATTGCGTGATCATTTAAAAGATTCGTTTATACCATGTTCAACCTCTTCTTCCCCATTTTTTTACTCAAATGCGTGAATTTTGAATGAACCTATGAGGTTTGAAGAAATAGTTCATAGAAGCTCAACAATCGAGAGATGTCACTCAATTGGCACAAAGAATGTAGAGTCCATAGATTGTTCACTTGTCGAATGTTGCGATATTGTAACCAAATCGCAACAGTATTAATGACAATATTATATGTTTATTATATGATTTTTAATTGAAACCAACATTATAAATATGTTCGTATTATTCATATTATATTCCAGTTAATATATTAGTTAAATTATTAGCCGAAAATATTTTTACTTGTGTGGTCGAGAGTCAGCCTTTTAATAGAGTGGCTGAAAATGTTCAGTTAGATAATAAATAAGCAGTCCATTTTCTTAACTGGTAGTTTGTCTTGAGCCATTTAATAGAATGAGTGTTCGTTTCATTATGGGCCAGTTCTTCATAAAGAGGTTGATTTTACTATCGGGCAGCGACAAATATCCGTATCTCTACTTCTGTGGACGAATCTCGGTTTCAAGGCAATAGTCTTGTATTGTGCTCTTTGTGTATGTGACATCAATTAAAACTGATAATTTTGCATTTTAATTCCCTTGACGTTTGTTTAACATTTACATGTTGATAGATTAGATTTAAAAAAGTTTGCTTACACAATTTCGGCACGTTAAATCGATTACAGAATCAGTTTACAACAGAATGAAACCACAATATAAATCGATACACCTTATTTCTAAAAGGTAATTTTTTAAAAGAACCCCTTTTCCCGTGTCTTACTTAACCAATGGTCAAAACCAAATATCACGTAAAAGATATTATTTTCTCGTCTTAAGAAGAGTAGTTTTCTTACATTTTGGCTCTGTATTATTTTTATGATTTATTTTAAAATTAAAATTCGAATTGAAGTGTCTATTTATTTATTCATTTTATGCCTTTTTGGCGAGGTTCAAGCCATGATGCCTACTCTTCCACCTAACAGTCGGATTTGGAAAGGGAATTAGGAAGGAGAGATGTTGGGTTGCCCGGTTGCGCTACCACCAACCACCACTGTCGGTTGTAAGTTCATAAAAAACCTTCCGGGTTGCACTATTCATTTCATCTCTAGTGTCTTCAACAAATCACCTCAATCTAATTTTTTTCTATTTCACGTCGGTACAAGGTTTGCCTAAATGGAGCAATTACGCTTGATCACCACCATCGAGGAGAAGCTGTAGGTTCTGAAATATAGAGAATATTTTTACTCATAACTTCGTAATACCTTCTCAGGGAGGAAAGTTTGCATCATCTGTGGCCAGGTGAAAACTGCGACGGACCGGGAGCCGAACCCGGGACTTCGTGAAATGAGCGCAGGTGTGCGTTCACTACTTCACCCTCCTTGACTCCCATAGTCCGTAGACAATATCAACCTGGCTTGATCCGGTGAACATGCGTAACACCCCATTCAAAGGATGAGTGACCACAAGCGTACGAGTAGGTAATCGGACGTTGTGAGTTAAAAAATGTATCCGACACGTAGCTACATGGAAACCAGGTTTAAACTCTCCTAGCATAGGGAGCTGCCTGTGATCACTTATCCCCTGTATCTTTTATCGATAAAGAGAAATTAAGTGTGAGCATTATCTAAGTAAAATGTTTTTGAGTTATTGATATTTTGCTGCTTTTCAGGGAGACCTGGGCTTTTTGTCCATTGGGGTCCATAAAACTATTTAACCTTTCAATCAGAAATGTTACTTTTTATTATTAATATATTTGCTGACATTGGGCCATATGTGATGACCATGAGAGGCCATTAATTAGCAACATATTTAGAAGAAAATTCAGTTTTACTTATTTAACAAATATTGTTACAATATATGTTGAAATATATTAATTGATTTTACACTTTTCGGAAATGGCAGTATTATAAAAGGTTTGTTTCTTTATAAAAATTTGAAAATAATTACTCATAAGATTTAGAGTGCTTTATAGTGTAGAGAAGCACAACTCGAACAAAATTCCGAGGACTTTGGTGGATCTTCTGAGCGCGCATCATTATCTAATAGACATATCGCAAACATAATGGCCGACCTTTGTTATTGTTTACGTTGGTTTCTCTCTCTAATGTGAACAAAATGGCTGTCACCTAACAGGACTCAATCAGATGAAGAGACGTCCATGTCGCTTCCCTATCCTATAAAGAATTCTAATAATATTAACGAGTACATACATTTTTGGTGGTTTTTCAGAATCCTCCAGAACTAGGTACCTTGAAACAGTATATTGTTGGTCCATGTGCAAAAAAGGTTCTGCAACTATCCTTTTGAACAATATTTCTATTTATACCAAACACTTTTTTTCATTTTACCTTCACCTGACTAATTTTATGAAGCAGAAATACATTAGAATTACTCTCTGCCGTTCATCGCCCTCTGCTTCTTCGAAAATGATTCATTCCAGTGGAGGAAAAGAGTAGACATTATTATTTACAATTTGTAATTAACAGTAGTTACGTTTTGATGCTGAAAGGAAATTAATATTTTATTTGATCAACATTTATGAATAAAAATCTCCAGAATTCATTCAGAATACTGAAATATATTTTAGATGGATATGAAATAACTTCGTTCTTGCTGGAGATAACGAAAAAACAATTGCTATCTTTAGAATAGATGGTGCCAGAAGACCTTGATTCTGTTTGTATATTGTGTTTAGATATTATTTATGGAAACTGTGGATGTAAACTGTTTGCTAGTATTTTTAATCACTCGTGAAAATTACTTAGTTATGGCCTCATCACCTTCAATAGCGGTACAGTTTGACTAATATTGAATCAAATGATTGATAACTATGAACAAATTCTAATTTCACGTTCCGTTGTATAGATTCAGGAGCTTTGCCAAGGACTTCAACTAGAAAATGAAGTTTTAATAGAATTAATGAGAGTGTTTCAGGAAGACCTCAGACTCGGTTTGAATGATGCCACTGAACAGCAGTCTTCGTTGCTATGCATTCCAACCCACATAACGGAACTCCCGACGGGAAAGGGTAAGAAAAAATGCTTTTTATTTTCATTTAATATAATTCATTTTTCATTAACAATAACTTATTTACTATTCCCTTAACCTTAATAAATCAGAAAAAAATATTTTCAACCTTTTATACATTTCTTCCCTTATAAGTGATATATAATGTCACTTTCTCTGCAAAGTTACAGAAACTATTTTTTAAATGTAAATTAGCCAAATCATAGCTAACTTTTAACCCCCGTCGTGGTCACTGTGTCAGCGTGATTGCTCGTCACAAATTCCTCCCGGTTTCGATACCCAGGTAAGATAAAATTTATAGCTTTTCATATCCATGTCTCAGTTTAAATAGCTGTGACGTATGAAAAGTTCATCCTCTGCGGCTAACATCCGTAGTTGTAATACCCGGATACAGCAATCAAGATTCTATCTAGACGCTGTTCCCCTCAATAGTTACGATGTGTCTAGTAAGTAAACTCGTACAGAAATGAGCCTTACCAACACTCGTTATCGTGGTCCTTAGTTGGCCGAAACGAAAATACATACATAGCTAACTTTTGTTCTAAAACCGCATAATTTTCGTTTAAAACGTCAAATAACCTTATTTTCAAGTATACGGAGACATCTCCTTGATTGAAAGGAAAGAAGTTTTCTAAATTTAATTTTTAGTTCACATTTCCAATTAACGGACGCGTAGAATGCCATTTCAATCCTATTTGAGACATTTTCGAGTAGAAACATATATTGTTTGTACTAAAGTGAAAAGTAAATATGGTAAAAGTTGGGCAAGTTCGGTATCCCGCATTGAAACTATTTCCTTGGAATATATTTGATCTGAGGTGATTAAACTAAATATAAGAAATAAGTATGACGTAAAATGTATATGCTCACCCGTAAAAGTTGTCATAACTTAGATATAATTTTTACCTAGGAGTTTTCTTTCTAAAAATAATCGAACCATTTATACAATGAAAGCTCCGATAAAACTACAACATAAGATACCAAAAAAAAAAATGAATGAATCGACATTTATTTACGTAATGTGGTTCAATTTTCTCAAAAATTATACACAGCAAAGTTCACTTATTCAAGAAAAATACTACAAAATAATGAAGAGGATGAAAGGAAACACAGTGACTTCATTAAAGTAAGAATCTACAATCTCATGATAAAAAACATTATTTACTCGCTTTTGCACTTACTGCGGTCTGATTCCAAAAGTATTTGAGAAGATATCAGTGTCATCGATCAGCAATCAAAGAAGCACAAAACAAAAACAAATGATCACTTTTCCCAATAATGTCTTGCGCTGTTCAGAATTGTGTTGCAAATAAAGATTCCTTTCAGCGAGCAATGGTTTCTCTTCTGTGGTGCCTTTTCTCTAGAATGGAAAATCTCACCGAATACTGCGTAGTCCAGTGGTCTATGGGGACGTAGGGGGCGCAGATTCCATGGGTCACCTAGATCAAATCAGCTTCGGTACGAACATCCGTTGGTCAATCTCGTTCGACTACTCGCTTAGAGCATCGTCATCGAGTCATTCCATGTCAACTCAATCAATGGATGTTGCTGGACCATTTTTAATATTTTTTGACATACAGATTAATACGTGTCAAATTGTTCAAAACCGTCTGCATTGTTTTAATTTTTAATTTTTTTTAGAGTTATGTAATTTATTGTTGATCGGCGCTTCTATTTTTTCTCAAATACAGACGTTCGACCTTTCCGCAATATCTTTTGTACACATAATTCTAGACATTTCATTTTTAATTTATTTCATTTATCATGAGCTGATCTGTGTTTTTGTGTCATACAGAAATTTTTCCTTTCTCAGTATTTTCTATTCGATACTAGACTCTGAATTTCAAGAAGTTACGAGAGACAATTCAAAATCCTAAACATGGTTTTATCTTATATGGAAATCTATATCAAAGTTAATTTTTTTCTCACTTATTGATGTACGAATAGAGAGTTTATTCAAAAAGTTTTAAGACTGATACGGCTATATTTTAAAACTTATCACACATAGAAATATCTCAAATTGCGGTTAACCTCACCGCCAGGTAATTGATTAATTATGTTATGTTGAATGAAAATTGGAGACGGGACCGAGATTCGAACTCGGGACCTTGAGCTTAGCGCGCTCATGCGCTTTCCAACTGCGCCATCATGTTCGCCTCCCGGTCCCCTCTTCCTTCCTCATTCAACTTGCGAGACCCAAAGACCTCTGAAGTGGTCTCGTAGAGACTACGCTCCTCATATGAGGCGACTCCCTTAGGAAGTACTTTGTTTTGGGTCGTATTTTCCAATTCTGGTTTAAGAGATTTCTACGTGTTTGTGAACCAGAATCAAGGTCCCGAGTTCGAATCTCGGTCCCGTCACCCGTTTTCATTCAACATAACATAATTAAAACTTATCAAGTTACAAAAATGGTATTTTGTCTAAAACTGCATGTTTTTTCCTTAAATGTCTCCGGTGGGAGAGATCTTAAAAATCTAAAACGTGTAGGATTTACAGTCCTATAAGATATAAATATAGAGTAAAAATTTCATGACTGATATCGAACTGCTTCATGAATGAAAGTTGCTTGAAAATTGCCGAAAATCGTTACGTAGTGTTTATAAACTGTAATCATTTTGCAGGTGTAAATATGTGGAATAATAATAATTTAACCAAATAAAGTAGAATTTCGAAAATAGCGGAAATAGTTATATTTCTAGTTTCTTAGGGTATTATCATGCAAATGTCAGTTTTCTCGAGTGATTGAATAAGAATAATATCGCATATTGTTAGCGCGAACTACAAAAATCATGAAAAGGGAAACCCTAGGTTAAAATATAATTCAATTATCAATCAACCAACCCGTTAGTCCGCTAGATGCAAAACCGTTTTCACTGAACTATAATGATCTAGGACAAAAAACAAAATGTAAAATACATATATTAGTAATTTCTATCATTTTACTACTAGCTGAACCTGGGCTCATAATTCACAGACGAAAGAAATATGCAGTATTTGGTGAGTTGAAATGTACCAAATTGTTAGTAAACGTTTTGTTACAATTAAGGAGACCCATCCTCACCTCAAGCGCTTAATATATCCGGAAACGGACTGATGCCACTCACGTGCGGGAAAACCCATCGCCAGAGCGGTTGTTCCTTTGGACGTAGTCTCCTATTAAACAGTAGGTTGTTTGTTTTTGTAGTAATATTGAAATATCACGTTAAATCAGAATTTTCCTCTCAAGTAAATAAAAATATTTTCTTAAAAACCATGCCTTTTCTTAATTAGTTTTTGTAGTAGAATCGACTGGTAATGTTGATGTTTTCATACAGTTTTTTCATAACATCGAGATCACATCGCAGAAAAATTTTGCGTACACTTGAAATTTATATTATTTCATTATATTACTTTTTATTCGAAAAAAACCCCTGACTATTAACTGTTTAACACCGTTTACTACATCTCACAATCGCTAAATCTGAAACCAATGTACTGTACTCTCTTCTGTTTTGTTTACCTAATTGTTCAATAAATTATAAGTTTTGTTGTGAATAAGAGAAGGATCGTATTACGATACATCAAGCGTTGGTAATGTTTCCTAGACGTTTGAAAATCAATAATCGCGGGGAGAAAATGATTGAAAAAGGAATGACAGATTTTTTTCTTCGACGCAGATAATCTAGCACGTCACGTATTTTATTCCCAAGAATTCCAAAAATGGAGGTAGGAAAAGTCCCAAAGTTTATGAACTGAATTGTGATTCTACGAATATCTTCATCTGAATGCATGTTATTTATTCGATGTGATCTATTTGGAGCATTTGGAGCATCTCCATACAAAATGTGTTGATTCGTAACGGCGTTGATCATTTCAATATATGGTTAGTGCTTGTTTATATTTATTGTTCCTATACCCTCGCGAGGTAAAAGAAGCGACGTCGGTTGAGCACCATCTAGGAGGAGAATAATAAACTTTTGCTCAACAGTTCGTACTGAGGTTCAAGGCGAAAATTATAGAGGAAGTAGTACAACTATAATTATTCATACCTTATTCACATCACGTTATAGATTAAAGTCCTGAAAATAGTTTTTATAATAATTCTTCATTAACAGCAATTTGTTAAGTATTAAAGAAAAAATGGGATATTTATAAAAAGTTACCTGAAAAATCTATTTTTAAATTATTTATATTACAAACGTAATTTTTGTTTCTTTCATTCCTTTGGGACTTTGTCAGAGAACGCACTTCAAAAGTTCCATGACACACGATCTACCTTTGCATTGTGATAGTCATTCACCTTATTATAGCACAAGTTTGCACCATCAATGTATCTGTACAATGAACCTTATGTGAGTGAATTTGCGTAATGTAGATCCCAAAATAAGCAATAAGTCACAGAAAATCCGAAAAGTACAATTGATGTCGAAGCAAAACAGTTGATCGTACATGGTACAACCTGAAGAGAAAAAGAATCTAAACTTATTAGTAACGATCTATCAATGAAGAACATTTTCCTTGGCATAGTATCTATTGAATTTTACACATGTATTCCTTACTGCGCTTGCGTTGACGATAGTCCCATGATTAGGATTTGACATATATTTCCTAAAATAAACGTTCCATTTCCCTTCATTTTAAGTCTTAATTGAAGGTGGCTTGTAACCCACGAGATTAGACAGGGATAGACTCATTCTTATTTATGAAGTGGAAAGAACCTTGAACATTCCATAAAGTTAATTTTGTCTTGTTGATTATCGAAAAAAAATGAAAATAAAAAGCAAGAATCCAGCGAGAAGGGATTAAAACTAATAAATTCTCATACAAATTTCTTCACTTGAACACTTATTCTTTTTATAGGTAGGAGATTTCCTTCGGTGCCGAACTTGCCTCGCTTTCCCCTACTTTAGCCCATGGGACTGTATGGGGAGCAAATGATGAGGTAGTGAAGTGAAATGACTTATATTCCTCTCCCGTGCGCAGAAAGAGGACAATTTCTCGCTCTAGAATTCTCTGGGAACGAGATCAAAGTGGCTTTCGTCAAATTGAAGAACAATAGTTTTGATATGCGAGCCAAACAGTACACTATTTCAGAAGATTTGAGGAAAGGCAATGGAACTGAGGTAAGCAACTGAGTTAATAAATTACTCAGTATTATCTTACGTATAACAAACTGACACTGAAAACTAAGTTTTGACTGACGTATATTGTTACTTGGTAAAGTTGTACAAGATTGACTGAGATCATATTGAATCGTGTCGAAATATTTGAAAGAAAAAAGACACGTCTCTCTTTTTAAACTAAGAATTTTTTAAAATCAAGTTTACTAAAACGACCTACCAAAGTAACGGATAATAAGTAAAAAGAAAACTTTGGAAAGATTTATTAAGTAAGGTAATTCTACTGTATTATCACGTACTCACGTTAACTGATTCGAATTTTGCATTTCTATAACACTTTGGATTTTAAGAATTACACAAATAGCATATTTTTGGACTTCCATGCATCTTTCACACGATACATTTACAAAGGACAAATACTTCATAAAATAGGATTAACCTTTTTCTCGAATCACAGGACTTCTTCTAACTTCTTTCGGTCTCTAGCTGCTGTAGAATCTCAAAATCACATTTTATATGGATTTGATGTAGTGGGGATGAGAAAATTTGAATTGATTTGCGAAGTGTTCAAAGTAAGTTCCAAGAAAATTTGAATAAATTTTTATCCTAAAGGTTGAAACATTATTCACTTTCATTGGGCTCTAATTTCTTCCTGAATCAATTTGCTTCTGCAATTGTTGTGATCCCATGTGAAAGACCACTCAGTATATGAACCAATACTACGTACTGTGCATATTTATGTACGTTCGAACGATGAAATTATCACTTCGTGTTCAGAGCAACCTACCAAATGAAAAAAAGACGAATATGTAATATTGATTTGGAATTATGAATTAGAATTTGAAACCTACAGCATTATGAACATTTTTAAAGATTTAATTGGCCTACGTCTAAGAGGACAACGCTACACAAGTATTGATAAGATGGTTCACTAATATGCGACCTGCGAATCCATAACGATAGATTAATTTCTTTACCAACTAAATATGGAGGTAGCTGTTCTACGTTCCTATGACCTACCATTTGCAGGATAAAATGACGAGATTCCACGGCTCTCGCCCTTTTTCAAATTCGGAATTCGATTTCTCACGATGCATTCAGAAGTTTTGTTTATATCAGCAGATTCCTAAGTACATTGGTCCTTGTATTAAGGTGAAAATTCGTAATTGATACCACGTGAGAATAAATAGTCACGGTCAGTTTAAATACGTGAGCATCAACTGTTGTAGATTTTCCGAATATTTTTGTCCATTACCTTTAATTTACTGTGTAACAAGGACAGATTAATTGTAAGTAATTGAAACTTGCAGTATTATCATTTTTTTAATGTTTACTACTAAACCATTAGCAAATTATTTTATTCTCATATCGTTCAAGACGCAAGGATTCTATATTTAAATTACATTATCCAGGGGGAAATACTTTTTTCGGTGAAAATTATTTATGTGTTAAAGCAAATACCAAAAACACATTTTGACCATGATGCAAAATCACAACGTGTTCTAGATAGTTATTTACCGTACCATGGCAGAAATTATAAAATGTGGTCTGATGTTCAAAACTGATCTTGGTGTGTAATTGAATTATGTTCAATAAAATAAAGATAATTGAAAGGAAAAATCAATTAAATGCAGATTTAAAAAGCTGTTAAGTTCAGTTAAGATTAGAGATGAGTAACAACGTCATTACTATAAATTATGTAAAATCAATGAACAATTAGTGTAAAATAAGGAGGTAAAGAATCTCGCTTCATGGACACCTACGCAGAAAGGAAGGCTTTGCATCTAATCTGTGCGTCGTAATTAGAGGCGTGGTAAATTTATCGCCCCATAACTTTTAATTTTTAAATGTACCATAATAAAATTTGGTATGAGGAAGCTTCCATGTTTTATCAAGACACTCCCTAAACAAAAGATTTAAAAATTAATAACTTTCTTTCTGAAAATATACAAATGTTTAAATGTGAAATTCCCTATTAATAAGAACCTGTATTTTTTTCTACAATTCATGAAACAAGAATGAAAAAAAACTTTTTCCTTGAATATACACGTTTTTAATTATTAGGTTTTCACAACGACTGCCAAGATCATTTTAATCAGTGATTTATTAAATTTATTGTATCTTTTGTTTCTCAGTATTTTATTATACCTTCCTACTTTGCCCGGAGCCGGACTATGACGAAACCTGTCGTATTTATTTATGCGAAAGAATTGCATGTTGAATGGCGTAGTGCGACTCCAGCCAGGATTCTAGAGAATGACATATAGTTGTTTCAGTGGGTACATATTCCACCCCAATGGTAAGAAAACTCTATATGTCTTACGTCGATCGCAGTAAAGTTGTGTGCTTCTCACAGCGAGAAAGTCGCTATGATACCACTATACGTTCTATAAAGAAAGAGCTTTCAAGTTGAGGATGTAAAATGACACATTTCTCTATTTTTATGAAAATAACAAAAACTGTTGGAGCGATCAGCTGTAACATTTGTATGAGAATACTTCCCTATTTTATTCACGTAAAACATTTTCTCGTAGTCACTCAGGGAAGTGATAGGATGGGGTGGACACCCCCTCAATGGGGTTGGCTAGATGAAGGTACTTAAATTTTTAATTCAAGAATACTGCTTACGTCTAATGCCACCAAATTCGACTTTTACCCCGAATGAATCAATCTGAACGTGAGAAAATTCCATTTTCCAAATGAGATGAAATATTGCAGGAAGCGTCTTGCAGTGGGTTTCTCACAATGATGAAAAAGCACGTAAATCATGTTCCTTGGACGAGCCTCGGACACCGTCATGAGTAGTTTTGGAACATCTGAAACTTAAACTCTTCAGTGGAAAGGGGAGGATGTGGGTTGGGGTGGGTCTTTAGATGTGAGTGATTCTTTTAATCTCAGATACTGGAGTGTACAATACTGAGTCTGTATACGTGAGACTAACTCTCCCCAACATATTGAATTGTGATATTTTTGCTTGATTTTCTTGGAATTTTCACCTCTCGACATTTTATGAGTGTCCCAGCGCGAAAAGGGTGATACAAAAACCTCTTATCACGGAATATATTGATATAACATATGAGCTACCTCATCCCCAATTTCATTATGATACATTTTGAAATATAGAAATTATTGAGTGATTAATTTACTGCGCCGCTAATTTTGACGCGCAATGTATTTCAAAAAATTAGAGGGGAAACGAGAGGGGAAGAAAAAATTTCGCACAAGAATGAATGAGAAGTACACAGGAGAGACACCGAAAGTTGAAACATATGCTGTCCTTGAATATTAACATATTCTTTCGCAATTTAATACTGTAATTTCTCTATTTAGCCCAAACGATATGTTTTAGTGGCATGAAATCCGTGAGTTGACTGCGACTTCACTGTTGAGAAAAATAAAAAGTGAAAAAAAGAGTGATAAAGCTCTTCTCTTTATATAATATGTAATCAGCGGCGTTGTCCTGAATGATAGGCTCTTTCATCAACACAATGAATGAATGAATGAATAGCCTAGAGTGTCCCTTGAAGGGCAAGGGCCTCCTACAAGAGGGGATGCTCTATTATGTAAGACTCACGTGACGAGCAATTCCACGTAAGTGAGGAGTTAACATTACTAATATTAGTTCTTACACATAATGCTTCACACTTAAATTAACATTATTGATTCTTATGGTTAACCAAACTAACATATTTAAAAACTTCGTTTTTAATTGTCTTTCATAGTCTCTCCAAACTAATCTGCATCTTGCGGCTCTGGACCATTGTGGCCCCACTAGTTGTTTGAAGTAATCTGTCCATCTAAGTCTTGGTCTTCCTCGTTTTCTCTTTCTTATGTAGGGGTCCCACATGGTGGTCCTTTGCGCCCATCTGTCGGGGTGAAGCCTCGCGACGTTTCCCACCCATTTCCATTTTATTTCTCCGGCCTGCTGTGCGACGTTCTTGGAAGACGTGATTTCTTGGAGCCACTTGTTCGAAACTCTGTCTTGTAATGAGATCCCAAGGATTTTCCTCTCCAACTTTCTTTGACAGATCTCTAGTGAATTTCTTTGTTTGTCCGTTAGAGACCAGGTCTGGCATGCGTAGAGTAGTACAGGAATAATACAAGTATGTAAATTGTCAAATCTAAGATTTCTATTTAATGGTTTGTCTAGAAGTATGAATTTCAGTGCCCAGAAGGCCTTCCATGTTTGGGCTATCCGTCTATTTATTTCTTTATCCATTTTCTTGGATAGTGTGATGAGTTGGCCTAGGTACACATATTCATCTACTTGTTCAAGCTTATTTCCATCCATGTAGATTGGGTCTGCTTGTCTGTTTGACAATATTTTTGTATTGGTGAAGTTCATCGAAAGACCCGCCGTTTTACTGGTTTTGTTTAGCTCAAGAAAAATCTGTTGTAGTTCACAGTGGGAATTAGTAGTTAATACAATGTTATCAGCGAATCTTAGATGAGACATTTTCTTTCCATTTATTTTTATGCCTTATTTGTTGTTCCAGTTTAGCTTCCTGAAAATGTCCTCCAATACACAAGTGAAAAGTTTAGGTGAGGTGGGATCACCTTGTCTGACTCCTCGTTTTAGCTGAAAATCGCGACTCACTTTTTGTTTTTACTTTCGCAACATTTTGTTTGTTTAGCTGCTTCAGGATATCGATATTTTTTGGTTCTATTCCTTGTTTTTGCAGTGCCTGTAGAACGCTCGAATGTTCGACAGAGTAGAATGCCTTACTGTAGTCCAAGAAAGCCATATATAATGGTAAATTGAATTTGTCGGTCTTTTCAATGATTTGGTGGATCGTTTGTATGTGATCTACAGTACTGAATCCTGATCGGAAGCCTGTTTGTTCACATGGCTGGTTCTCATCTAGTTTCTTCGTCCACCTTTTTGTTAATATCTGCGAGAACAGTTTGAAGAGGTTTGACATTAGACTTATTGGTCTGTAATTATTTAGGTCAGACTTTGGTCCCTTCTTGTGCAGTAGAATAATCATCAACACAAAATAAAAACTGTTTGGGTCAGAAACTTGTAATTTGAAGAGAATGTTGTTTTTATATTGTCTACAGACACAAAGAAGTGATTTTTTGAAACTCGAATTCTTTTATTGTTTCCATAATTTCTTTTTTATTGTATACCGAACTGTACGTGATTTTATCTCAGTTTTCGTATGTAAACGTTGATTATCCAAAAACGGGATTCTAGATTTTTCGATATTTCATTTTTTAATGAGCGCAAAGAGGATTAAATTTGATGATTTTTGGCCAGTTGAAAATGGCGACCAGTTGGGATTTGATCACCTTAATCGCAGGGATGTTGACCACTGCACCACCCATTTGACTTCTATAATGGTAAACCATTTTTACCCAAATATAACCGAATCGAAATGAGAGTTTTCCTTACATGTTGACTTTCTTTCATTCATTCAACATCGTTCTGCATTGTGATTGAAAAATTTAACTATTAGTTTAAATCTATTGTTATGAAAATCAATCTGATATTTAAATGACATATATTTTAGACTATAGATTTTAGAATATAGATCATACTTCAGCAACCTAGACCATTGAATCAAGGAGAACATCGCACACTCACCATTTTACCTTTACCTTGTATCAAACTGGATTCCAAATATACCATTTATTTCTACTGATTTGAAAATATTCAATACTTTGGTGGCTATACAACTTAAACGGGATATAGTTGCACTAAGTTCTGACATTCGTGACATCATTTGTGCTCCATGACTTTGATGAATTGTAAAGAGAAAGTGAGTGGTCAACCCTCTACTGTAAACTATAGAAGTAGAGTGATTCTGTCTGTAGCTATCTCTCCGCATTAGTCCAATTGTCCATTTTAGTTTATAGAACACCAGACTTCATAGATTCATGTTACCGGTAAATTAAAAAATCAGGCCATGTACACAGCTCCTAGACAATGCCTTATTTCCAACATTGTCGAGGTATTCTTTACAATACCTACAATATAACAGGCAAACTAGGTATAATACCTTTTATTGAAAACATCGCCACTTATTCTGGAGTTGACCTACAGCTGAAGCGCTACCTTCAACAACGATCATTACATCATTACAAATTGTTGCATGTTTAATGATAGAATGAATTTTCTACCGTTTTTCTTTGTCAGTATTGAGTGAGCTTATTGATTCAGCAATGGAAACTAAAAAACCGTTGTAAAAGGAGTATATACAAAAACAATTTACAATATTTAACATATTTGTATGTTTGCCAAGTATTAAAGAAATATAGTAGCACCGCGGACATTACTATTGTTGTACTTAGGTTTTGAAAAAAATAAAGAAGTAATAGTCAATATGACGCTTGACATCTCAAGTTTTTAAAATTTATAATTCATATTTTAAAAATATCTACGATTATTTACCTTCTAAGAAATATGATGTGTGACGAAGGAAGGTAACTGTTTGAAGTTATATTTTTTCGATGTATAATTTTACTAAACACTATTTTTGCCTTTTTAGAGCTGTACATTTTACATAAATGCTTGTTTCTTAAATATTTTTGGCTCATACTTTTCTTTATACATTTTAGAACCCACAATTTATGTATTCGTCTTATGAACTCAAAATCGACTGTCCTTCCATATACCATTAGGAAATTCCTGTGCTCACTTCCATCACAGATTCTCGTTTCCAATCGAGCTGAAATTTTACAGATATGACTTCTCTATTTTTTGCATTTAATGAAAAGATGAAAACTGACTCTAAATCGTAAAATTGTAAAAATAGTTTAGATTTTACAAGCGTGTTAATTAGCCTGCTCTGCAGCCGCCATATGTTGCCTCGAAAGGATAATTGATTAGAATTGTAAGTGATAATATAGCTTGATAAGATACGAGATCAGTAACTAAAAGCCAGCATTCAGTTTCGTGCGATACAACCCTTTATACTTCACTGTAAGACGCATAATCATCCTGATATTCAATAATTCAGCATATACTTATACTACATACAAGCATTAATATAATATACGATATACCTCCATCCCCATAATCAGACCTGTCCCATGGTACCACAATCATCTATTGTATTCCAAATCACACATATCTGCAAAGTTTCAGCTCAATTGGAAAGTTTGAAGTGGCCAAAAAATCAATACATACATGTTGTTAAGAGGATTCCATCGTGGCCGATGATTCCAACTCCTCCAATTGTCTTTTGCACATCGCGTTCCGTTGGTGACTGCGTAGACCTGCGAGATTTCGGAACGTTCTATCACATGCTCGACATTGCAACGGGTTGCTGTAAGGATCTGACTGTTTGGTTGAACCAGTGTTGGCTGTTCGGTTAATGATTGAAATCTTGATATTGATGGTTGAGGTAACTTCTTTTTAGTAGGTAGAAGTGTGTTTTCAGGTAGGATTTGCTCAGGATGACAGTTTCTCATACGGCTAGTGTATCTAGATTTGGTTTTGCATGAGGTGTTACGTATTGATTTAGTGTGTTAGAACGCCGGACCTCTTCTACTTCATCTCTGTGGGCTTGGGTAAGGTGTGAGTTGACGTACTGGCTGACAGTTTTACCTTTCGTTTTGAAATCACACAATGGACATTCCCAGATGAACTGTTCTGCAACGTTATACCTTTCTTTCCTTATTATTTGGTATAAAGGATAGTAGTTTTGATATTTGGATAAAAGTAGTTGGTATAAAGGATAATCAGAGAGAAGGGCATCACACTTTGTCCTAAAGGTGAGGAATCACCTTTAAAGGTGTGAGAATCAGACAACATACATACATACATGATGATTCAGGAGTTCCGTCGATGTCGGTGCTTCCTCATCTGTGCATTTGTCACTTCGCGTATGGCTGTCCAGGTCTGATTTAGATATGCAGCTTTTTCCGCGTCTGGTACACACCCATTGACTCGATGACAGTGAAGGTTTTGACGTCGGTGATGGATGTATGAGAGTTGCTCGCGGAGTTTGGGAAAGTTTCTGCCTGTATCTTGGATCTATTCTGACTGCTCTAATGCTGTTGTCTTGGACTTCTGGATGTCTGTGTCGCACGTGGCTATTTAGACCAGATCCGAACTTGGCTTCAAAGTCACATTCAGTGCATTTTAGATTTGGATGACTTACGGACTTGTTTTAAGTGTGATTGGACATAACCCCTTTCTCGTCTGCTATCTCGAGCAAATGGACAGAGGGGGCATTTCCAAGTGTAGATGTCTTCTTCTTGGCGTCTCTCTATTCTTCTTGCTTTTTTATCTCCGTGCTTTACTTATGTTTTTCTGTCACTAATTCTTTGATTTTCTCCCTCTATTCATTTCTGTTTGCAGCAAGGTTCCTCCAATTGTGAAGGTTAACATTTAAATGTTTTTAAGTCTTCTTTTACTGTATGCCCAGCGCTTTTTTGGCTTTTGCTGCGATCTTTCTCCTATTGTGAGTTCTGAGAACGCAATTTGTTGGGGCAGTGTATGTTCTTCCATTCTACTGACATGTCAAGTCAATCTTAGACGTCTTGTTCGTATGTCTTCAATTGTATCTTTGTTTTCTCAAGAACAGTTTCATTTGGTCTTCCCATTTTATGTGCAATATAGACCGGAGACATCGGAGGTGGAATACGTTCAGCTTTTTTTTATGGATTTGAAGAAGTGTCCATGTTTCTGACGCGTACAGGAGGCCACTAAGCACTATCATCTCATATATTTTAAACTTTGTGGATAACGTCAGATCATGAGGTTTCCACACTCTTTGATACAGTCGCATACATACATACAAATGTTGTGTGTTGAATAATATCTTCTAAAAACTATTTTCCACTCTATCTAGTCACCATATTCCATTAGACAGTACAGTAATAAATTTCTCAAAATTATCAAAGTATTTTTGATCATATTTTGTGATATTCGATAGTTTCCACTGAATGACATTTCGAAATAAATATGTTTATTAGTAAAGTAACAGAAGAAGCATAAATGTTTTTAAAAATCATGCATTCTCAATTCAAATATGTTGTATTACTTTGTATCCCTTTCCTTAGGCCATGTCAACAATGTCTAGGTAATATGCACAATGTCGAGAAAAAGTAGGAAATGCAAATAATGTTTCCTTCTTTGCCCAATGGCTTCAGTCGTTATTCACATTGCTCAGGAATTGTTCACAAAGCCTAAATTTTCTTCATGACCGACAACATATATATTCCTCGAAATATATCTCCAATGAAGTTCACAGGTGCGATTGGTTGCGTTCTTTTCTATTTTTCTGCAACTAAAAATGAAACCAATGCGATGTGAGACGTTTTAATTAGTTAGTTGAAACGTACCTCTCATTAAAATTACGGGAAGTCAGCATTTTGAAAGCGACATCTATGAATGAAAACGATTCACTGCTCACGATTTACATGACACTATAAGCTTTCAACATTTATATATGTTTTTAATTTTTATATTAGGTGAAGTAAATGAATATTTTAGTCGGTCAATATAAACTATATTCTTTTGTTGATGATTTTTGTCGCGATTTGGGCTCTCATGTAGGCCAATAGGATCAGAAATACGAAAAAGTAAAGTAAAAAAAGAAAGTGAATGAAAAGTAACAGAGTTCTTATAATCATTTAACATTACACTAAAAAACTTCATTTGAAAATAATTTATTTATTATGAGGAATTAAAAAAAATAAACATAACAAAATAATAGATTGTATGCATGTTCGCGATAACAAAAAAAACATTAACTTGCGTATTGAATGACAATTCACTAGAAACTTGAAAGCGTGAAAAATGAAGGGAAATAGGAAATATATCTTACGAATAGAAAATGTAAATTTAATGAATAAATCAATTCCTTCTGATTTTTACAGTTATTTGATTTTTTCGCTCTAAAAATACAAGATTTTTGTGACACTCAAAAACTGTGGGGAACATCGCTTATGTTGGGATTTTCCTTAGGATTTCCATATGAGCAGAAAAGTATTAAAAGTGGCATTTTACTCAATTGGACAAAGGAATTCTCTTGTTCCGGAGTCGTAGGAAAAGATGTGGTGGTTCTATTGGAGCAAGCCCTCTCCAAAATAAAGGTAAGTTTCTTCATTGTACAGTTCGTATGAGTTCAAATTAAAAACTTCTATCCAAAACGAAAAAATAAATAAAAACATGTAAGAAGCTTTACAATTATTCAAAACATAAAACAAAACTAATAAATATTAAAAACGTACGTGCCAGAAAAACTGATGTAAATAAAATCAATTAAAATTTGACCCAAAATAAACTAAAAGAATACATAGTTAATCAAGAGACCCGGTTGGGTCTCTCCGCTAATTTCACACTCCATAACAACTAGAGATGAGGCGTTCGTGAACGAACGAATCCAAAGGAACGAGTTCTTTTAGTGAATCGTTCACTCCAATCGCTCCTTTTAATGAACGATCGTTATTCGTTCATCTAAATATTAAAAATTTTCCCTTGCTTCAGTTATTCCAGAAAATTGAGTGATATCGTAGAAAATATGTAATAAGGGCTAAGTCTCTGTTATGGATTGCATCAGAATAAACAAATAGTAAACACAACAACAAAATAACAAAATATGAAATAACGTTAACATAATAGAATATAAAAAACTAAATACTTTTACACTCGCAACTAAAAAACTGTCACAACAAATATTGTATTCAGCCAATCTAAAGGTCATATGATATATTGAACAATACTGGATTTAATAAATCAATCAAAAGTTTTTTATAAATACTGTTTTTGAATTCTGTGCTTTTTTTCAGTATTTTTTAGAAAATGATCAGTATATATTGTGTTATATAATCGAACAGATAATTCAACAATATTGCTCTTCACGCAATCACTATCCACACAATATCCGAATATAACGATTAATAATTGCCATAATTGGTCTAGAACTGATCTTTCAGAACGTAAAAATCCTCCCCGACCATCGTTCCTACTCCGCACGCCGATCACGAGTCCAATCGTTCCTTCGTGTCACTGTGCTATATTGCTAGTATCAACACACTTCACTGGGTAGGGGAGTTCTTACAGTGGCCCAGAAGCAAAGTGGCATCTTCGACACAAATTGTTTAATTGTCGTCCTCAAGGAATAAAAAGATACAAAATCTCTGTTAAATTGATGAGAACTCAAATCATGGGTATAGCACAAGTATATGGGATACGTCACATCTTCAATCTCCCTCTCTATACGTAGTTCTGATTTGTAATAACCTTTTTAACTATTTCCAAATTATATCTCATATAATAACAATATATCATATGGGGCGAGAATGTGAAAAGCGTACCACATGCCCCCGCCCCCCCCCCCCAATTAGCTACGAGAGAGGGAAAACATTGTGAACGATGGAAGAACATTGAGTGTACGATACCGGAGAGGGAGTGAACGGTGAACGAAATTTCACATCACAAAATAGCAACGCGATGACCGGGTATATATATGGTACGTACAAAACCCGAATTCGGCCATTGGACGAAAAAAACGACCAAAACTAGTTTTGGCAGTAGCGTTTTAGCCGGAACTAATTTTGAGCGTTTTCAAAACGCTCAATACTAGTTTTGGTCGTTTACGTATTGCCAGAACTAGCTTTGAACATTTTGAAGGACAGAACTAGTATTGAGCATTCTCACAACAATGAAGTTTCTTGTACTTGAAGCGGAAAGATGTCACCCTTGATATCGTTTAAGTCTTAATTCAGTCCTCATGGAAATGACACACTCTTTTATCCCCTAAATGGAGTGGAAACGTCATGAAAAGAAAAATAATCGAAAAGGACCGATTTGCATCAAACAGGGTGTCTGAGGAGAATAATTGGTCAGTCAATGCTGTTTAAATAATACGGAGGTACGGTACCCTTGGAGCTGAGGGTGAGAAGTTCGGAACGTAAAAATAATGTGAAATGACTTATATTAGAGTCAAATCCATCGTCTTCTGGGTTGCAGAGATGAATGATTAAAATGAGAAGGGGGCGTGGGAATGGTGTAACACATAAAAATTATCTAAAATGATCGAAGGGAGTGTTGCGGTTATAATATTCGGGGTTGCTGAGACGAATTCTTTTAATTAAGAGGGTGGACAACAGCGTGATACGTCAAAACTGTCGAAAATGTCCAATATTATTTATGATACCGTAGTTTTCAATGTCACTGTGATGAGGAGTGACATTATCGGGGACGTTTGAAATCACGAACAACCCCTTTAACACCGTTCCACCCTTTGGGAAGTTATCGAAAATGATATGATATCAGAGAAGAATCCACAGTATTTAACGTTGCTGAGTTGAATCGTGACATCCTGATATCGTGTACGTCTAAATGCAGCTCCCACGAGAAATGGATCCCCTTCCACCCTTAAGTCAGTGAGAGAGGGGTGGAAAGAGAGTGGCATTATACAAGAATGAAAAACCATTAATTTTCGTTCATTATGCAATTTTAAATGTTTCTAAATGAAAAATTATACTACCAATGCCATTATGTTGAAGTTATGCAACACAAAATAAAAACGTATGATCAACTATATATTAAATGACAAAATGTTTAAAAATACTATTTATTTTATACATCTCTTAGGTTCCTAACGTTCCCATGCAATAACTAAGATTGCAGAAAACCAAAACATAGGTACTCGAAATGTTCGAACCCGAAAGCAAAAGTATTCATTCAGTCTGTTGGGGATATGGCATTGGGAGAGTAAATGATTTGTATCATAAAACAAACCAAGTTTAATAACAGAAAATACTTTTCTTGTGTAGAACAGACCTAATAATACAGATTACACATCAATTTATAAAGTCCAATAAGTCATTATTACAAATTTGAGTTTACCAGGTTTACAAACTAGTCATTCCATTTCACTAATATTACATAAGCAGAATTACAAGAAAATTTACATTATCCCTCCTCAAATGAATCAATTGCAAGTTTGAAATGCCAAGCCATGCTAATCCCCAAAATCACTATAACTACGTATACAGAATTACACGAATTTGGATACCCAGATCGAAATGATGACTTCAAGACTGTACAAACACCCCCTGAAGAAGCACATATAGAAAGATTAACACATAATGGACATACAAGACAAACACACGACGACACAAACTCAGCCCTACATAACATATAGCCATCACCAGCAGCTGAGCAGAAAGAAGAATGAGAATCATCTCGTCAGTGTATTTACGAGCTGAGATGTGCAAAGAACTTCCATAATCGTGTAGTCGACCACAAGGTGTTAAGTTAATTGACTTACTGTATCGATATAACAGTTCATTGCCCTGTTAGTGTTTGTAATAGTATTTGATAAACACAACAACACCAGTGGTCACTTTTGATGTCTCGAGGTTTGGAGTCTTCACATGCAGCTGCGTTCTCGCGTAGCACAAGAGCAGCGCACCAGTCTGGAGACACAGGCTCCATCCCAGCACATGTAATATTTCAAGTTGTACGCGAAAAACAATGTTCACGGATTTCTCTATATTAATTATAGACTGCTCTTCGAGTTACTTCCGGGGACATATCCGAGAAAGAGCAATATAACTTGTATTCCTGAAATCGTAAATGTTACTACAAAATTATGAAGCAAATGTCAGAGAAAGTTGTGCAGTTTTTCAACACATATATTAGGAAGGACGTTTCTTAGGAAAGTTTAATTATTAAGATAAATAGAGTATATAATGAAAGAGTTACACTACTAATACACTATTACTATTACGATACACTATTAATGACGGTACATTTGAAAGGTATTGTCTATTTTTCATTCAACGGAAGTCGTTAAGAGGATCACTTTCGTTTACAGGGTCTTTTACATTAGTTATATCTGGTTTCATAACTTCATAATGCCTAATTTTTCCCAAAATGCGTATCAAATTTTCAATCACGTGTTGGAGAGCAGAAAATAGATGGTTAAATTGTGCAATTATCTATTGGTCTATGACAATACAAAACGTAAATTTTGTCATTTGCTATTCCTCATTTCAGGGCTTTTAAATTTGGTGTTATTTTTTACATAAGCAAATACATAGACACGGCTACGAAATTATCACGTGGTATACCTTGAGCAAGATTAAGGTTATGAAATGATTTTAGTCATGCAGTAACGAAAGTGTATTTAATGAATTAGTAATAAACTGAGTGCACAAGAAACTTACAAAATAAATTTTAAAAACGGTTTTACTTAAAAAGCATTTTGTCATTTATTTTCCTCCCGCGAACATGAGAGCTATCGATTCCAATTAACATCGACATTTCACTTCACTTTTACCCTTACTTGGAACATAATACCCTCCCCCTCTCCAAATACTTCACACACAAATCGCACCCCTCTTTTGCATTCACAGGCGATATTTGCTATTTGTTTTTTTTATTTTAAACAATAATAGTAATATTTTTATTTACAAAATTCTAAAATAATAATGTTTCAAAAGAATTATTAATTTCAAAGAATAATGTTAATGTAAAAAATTGTCATTAGGTAGAAGAGAATCCCATCTGTCTAGCTGGTAGACAAGTATTCTACCAATTACGCTCTGAACCGTTGAAAATTACCGTGAAACTTTTAATTTATAAACTTAAAAAAGCTTTGGGAGCTTTTTTCTCAGAATTGGCTGACTCATGTGGTTTCTTACTTTGACAACCGATTACTCTTAGGGGGGGGTACTACAATCCTATTCCTACAACCATGTACATACTTTCTCATGTAGGTTTTTAAGTCTCACTATCACGTTCATTTACACATAGATGTGATTATTTAGTGGGCACTAAAATGAGGAAGAGAATTAAACAGTAAAATATGTATTACGAATGCAATTTCGTTTTATGCAGGTATTCATTAATTATATTTGAATTAAGCATTCATGTATCTGAGGTTTCTTCCATTTGATAATTATTATTTATTTTCAAGTTTTCAAAACAGTATTCTCCCGAGTTTTGGTGACTGTTAAGCAGGAAGAAATAAATTTACTGTGGCTAAACGGAACTGTCAAGAGAGAGATGCCCCTGATATGAATATAATATAAACGAACTACACTTTTACGTATCTTAATACATACTAATTCCAAATTTTAGAAAATCGAGTCATTTCTGAGATTTTTTTCAGGGTGTACTTTGTTCTTCATATGCAATACTTCTTTAAGAGATAAAATTTCTAGAGCAAGTACACTGACAAAAATCATATACTACGTTTTATTCAAAGGAAGTTGGATAATCCTATTAGTTAGAATCGCGATGCATAGACGGAGAAAATTCAAAAAAAACTTTTCAAGTATCAAGGAAACCCAAAACTAATATGTCCTTTAAAATTTCCAGGATAGAAACTTTTCTTCATTACAATACCTTCTATGTGCAATGCATATGATAGAGTAAAAATCAGTTCATACAAAAAGAGAGCAAAATGAAAACATCAGTTTGACTTCTCAACTTTCATATTGATTGCACAGACATGTAAAAAATGTATTTTGTGACAAGATCAAACAACGTGTCTCACAACAAAAGGAGGCGTAAACTATGAATGAGAAATTATCAAGGGGTCGTATTCTTCAAATCGTTATTCAGCTTCCATAGTTTGCCGCTGTGAATGTAGCTAACGAGGGTATCGATTAGTAGCGAGCAGTCAAACAAGTACTAACTGAAGGTATTCTCTACGTATCGTTACCTGCCAATAGTTTTCCAAATTAAGCATTCACCCATACCTCACGTGGAACTCTATATAAATTCGCTTGTTTGACAGAGTTGGAAATGAAATGTTGGCGGAAGAGCACGGCGTTTTCACCAGTTGATTCGTAGATTTTTTTGCGGGGAGTTTACGGCTCGCTGACATCGAGGTCATTAGAGCCCTAATATTTTTGTTCATGTAGGGAAAATGCTGTTACGCACTAAGGATAGAAACATGACTCACCCCACGTGTGAAACTCACCGAATGACTCGACCATACCCACTAAAAACCACCCTGAAATATCACATGCCCAAACATAAAAAGACAGGAAAAGAGAGACAACATTTTCCCAAAACATTATAAAACCGAAAATAAAGGAAGATGTAAATTCACAGAGAAAAAAGTTAATTTAAAGAAAAGGAAAAATAAAGAAGGAAATAAATCCAAACCCATCCGAGATTTTGTGGGAGGAGCCCTGATTTATTTATGGATTTAAATTATGACATTCAAATAAAGATCAGGTATTGCGCCAAAAGCCACGTTCTTGAAGGAGTCTAAAAAGGCGTATCAAATTCGGTTCATTTTGCCCAAATATAACGTCCAAACTGTTGGGTACATTGAGTCTCCGTCGGCAGGTACTATATTTGAGACACTCCAAAAGAAAGTGTTCCGCGGTAAGTGTTGTGTTGCAAGTCTGACAGATGGGGGAATGTTCACCGGTAAGATGGGTAGGATGATGACCATAGGTAAGATAACAGTGGCCAATACGAAGACGTGTTAGGATCATTTCTTCACGTCTGTTAGCACGGGATGAAGACGACCAGCTCTTAATGGAATCTTAAATCTTCTTCAGCTTGAAAGCGCAATTTTGCCATTCGACTTGCCATGTCTTAAGAATAGACGATCTTATGGCAAGCATTGAATCCGACGTGAGAACGATTGAAATTTCAAGAACTGCATTCTGTGTTTCACGCTTCACTGCCTCATCAGTTTCTTCGTTACCTATAATTTCCACGTGCCTAAGAATCCAACAAAGAACTATTTCAAAATTTTGAACTACTGGACGGTTTATTATATTCTGGATAGCCAGTGTAAAGATGTCAGAAGTGCACAGTGATGACACTGACCAAAGAGCACTAATAAGAGTCAGTGCATAAAACCACATGCCATATTAAAAATAGCTGAATGAATTTCAGAGCTTCAAGCATTGCATATATCTCCGCAGTTGCAGAAGGAAAAGGTTGCAAAAAGAACGAGTAGCACTATGGCATTGGAAAGCAGCACCAACGGAATCTTTCATGGATGAGCTATCAGTCGGTATGAACAGATGATCCAAATTCAAAGTTTTCAGTTCTCCTAAGTGCTTTTGGTACACAGCAGGAGGAATGTTCTGCTTTGAAAGTTGAGACACTCTCAATGAACTAAAACAATACCTACAAATATAGGTATAAAAATATTTCGATTATTTGGTAAGTAAATGATATCAGTAGCGGAAATGAAAGTTAATAAAAGTTAATAAGTTATAATAAGAAATTTTTTACTGTCATGACTATTTTATAATATTAATTTTTAATCTCAGCTATTGTTATATATACTTAACTGACTGTTTCGTTCATTGAGCACCGTTAGGAACCACGGAAAACCAACCGATAGGTCAAGTGTGCTAAGCATAAAAAGAAGAATCTGGTTGGTAACTGGAAATATGTAACAGAGAAGAAAATTTGGTGAAAGAATAAAATAAATTCACGGAAAGAATACATACTTATCTGCAGGGTAAATAACATATGCTTACATACCAACATACTCAAATAAATCTTGTTTACATATTCACCTATACATACGTATTTGTATATGTACCCATATCCCCATATGCAAACAGTTTTAAATAAATGAAAACAGACTAAAATAGGATACTAATATTACTACTACTACTATCACTTATAATAATAATAACAACAATAATTTAAACAGTTTTAAATTAATTGTGTTCATTCTGCTCAATCTCCTTCATCAGTTCCGCTTCCTTTTTTCTAACCGTTGTCAGAAACTTTCCAAGGAGTAAAGTAACGGAGATTCTATTATCTCGCATTATTCCAAAAGTTGGAGTGTAATTTCTTGGTTTACGATCGTATCCCCCCTCAAGAAGCCACCTTTTTCTACCTATTTCAGTGTTAACGCAATTTAGCAGAATGTGGACCCAGTCATCTTGTTCTGTGCATAAAGGATATTGTGAATCTCGATGCCCCCTCAATTTCCGTCTCCCAAGTTGAATCCAAGCATAACCTGCTCTTGCTACCTTGTTTAATTTGTCTATGTACGGTTTTCGCCCCCAGTCTCCTGCAACAATATTCTGCACGATTAGTGACCTCTTTTCTTGTCTCTCAGACGTTATTTTTTGTTTCTATATATCTTCAAGTCTGTGAATAATTAATTCATAGTCAGATCTCACCAAAGCTGTCTGCCACCAATGTCCTAGACCGGCAGTTTCAATTGTCCTTCTAATTTTTTACCCCACACATCGTTACACGATAACTCGTAGCAATCGGATATATTGTTGTTCCTTTCCCCATTTCTTATTGGAATCCAATATTTAATGGCCCTCATCTTTATTTTTACTTCTAACGGTAAAACTCAGAATTCCCAAAGAGTACCACAGTTCGCTGTACTCGGAAGTACACCAAGAGTATTTTTCAAGAATTTATTTTGAAGAGAATTAAGTGATGCGCAATACCCAACACTCCATATTTCATATCGATAAGCTACTTCAGGTACGAAAAGTGACGTGTACATTGTTACTACAATCCTAAGATCGATGTTAGGGATGATTCCAATACATCTTGTGGGTTTCATTTAGAACATACATGCCTTTTCGTTTTGATTTATACATCTGTCTTGACCAGGTTACGATCATTCTTACTTTGACACCTAGATAAGTGTAATCTTTAACTTTCTCGAGAGGTTGACGTTTGTAATTCCAAATTTTATTTTTACTAAATATCTATCCGTTATTGAATACCATGATTTTGGTTTTATGTATGTTTATATGTAGAGACATTTTATCACAGAACAGCTCCAATGTATCTAGACCTATTTGAAGTCCCGACGGTGTTGTGGAGAATAGAACAATATCGTCCGCAAATAGCAACCCCTGTATCTGTGTCTGTTCAGGAGCACCTATTTTTGGGGATGTCTTACATAAGTTTTCTATTATGCCGTTAATAAATAATATAAATAAGAAAGAAACAAATTGTTTGTACTCAGTTGTATAAAATAAAGTTAAACAGAAAAGTGAGCTCCAGAATAAGCGGTAGGGTATTCGTAAAAAGATATACCTACTTTGCTTATTATTCGTTGAGTCTTATCAATGCCTAGGTAATGCGGCAAACAAAAAATATTTTTTACCAAAGTCTGATGATTTTGTGTTTTTTAATTACCTAGGCACTGTTTAGAACAGCTGATATCCTACTTTGCGCACATAAATTTTCTATTATGTCGTTAATAAATAATATAAATAACAACGGAGAGAGAACACATCCCTGCTTCACTCCCTGAGTTATTTAAAAAGTTGGAGTTAGAGTAGTATTATTTGTTTTAACGCATGCATTGTCAGAGCAATATAAAACTTGCGAAGTACGTAGGAATTTTTTTGACACTCCCTTGTCCGCTAATACACACCAGAGGATGTCTCTGTTCACAGTGTCGAAAGCTTTCTCAAAATCTACGAACACGCTGCACAGCTTTCAGCGTTTCTTTCAGTTTTGTCTCAGCTAACACGTTTAAAACAAATAGATTATCTATTGTGCTGTTGTTGCTTCTAAAACCAGCCTGTAATGTCGAGAGTTTACTTTCTTTCTCGGACCAAGTTGTAATCTCCAGTACAGAATTTTGCAATTCATTTTTGCAATAACATTCAGTAGTGAGGTTCCCCTATAACTATTTGGATCGTTTATATTTACTTTGTTTTTATATACAGGTTGTATTACAGCCGCAGATCATGAATCTGGAGAAACACCTTCATCGTAGATGTATTTAAAAAAGACGGTTAAGAATGGCACAATATCATTGGTTAGTTCCATAATAAATTTGGAAGGAACGCCATCTACTCCAGGCGCTTTATTGTTTTTTAAATCATGAAAGGCAAAAGATATTTCATGTGATGTAATACACACATCTAGTTCAGACACTTTATCGGTTGTAAATATTATTTCTATTTCGTTACTACTTCGGGATGTGTTATTTCTTGCTATAAAATTTTTAAAGTGCATTTCCCATCCCATTGCATTTACGTTATTTGATATAGTTTTATTTCGTCTTAATTTACGAATTGTGCCCCATATGTCGCGGCTAAATTTTTGGATAGTATTCCTCTGAGGCATTCAGCTTCCATTTGTTGCCAGGCTCGTTTCTTTTTCTTAACTATGTGTTTATATTCTCCGCGGAGTTTAAGATAAAATTTGCGCAATTCTATCCCACCTTGCCACAGATATTTTCAGGGCAGATTTTCCGGATGCTTTTGCATACCTGCAGGCATCATTATACAACACCGAATGTTTTCTGAATTTTTGTTCCCCTGAATAATTTTCATACGACCCTGTATTATGGAGTCCGCTGTAAACATACTTGAACCTGTAAACAATGTATTATGGAGTCCGCTGCAGCGTTGTAATTTTGAGCCGCGAGTTTATTTTGATAGTCGTTACGTAACATTCCTAAATTCCTTGAGAAATTCGCCTTGTAGACCGATTTCTCGTCATTTCATTTGTACTTTACTAATTTTGACTTCATGTGTGCGGGTGTTACTGAAGTGTTTTGATGTGAAAAATAGATTTTCACACATACGGCCATATGGTGTGAGTCTATTCTGGGTTCAATCCAAAAGTCGTCTATATATTGTAATAAATTTTCCGTGACTAAAGCGTAATCTCTCACACTTTCACAGTTTTTGTTAATAAAGGTTATATTCTTGTCTAAATCTGATCCGTACGTACCATTTAGTATAGTTAGGTTATGTGTGCTGCAGAAATTTAATAAGTCTCGCCCTTCCGGATTTAAGTTTTTATCCTTACTATTTCTCACGTTTACAAGCGGGAAATCATCATCAAACGGCGATGAGATTATTTTCTCCGATTCGGGCATTAAAATCTCCCATTATCATTTAACACGTGTTGGGGTATTTATTTTCGAGACTATTTATCATCTGATTCATTTCCGTATAAAAGTTTTCGTTGTGGTACATTGACTTATCTCCGTGCCTGTAAACAATTACTATTAGTAAGTCAGTGTCGGCAATTAGTACTTTAGTTCATAAGGTATTATCAATTTCTGCTTTCATTTCGTCACACCGAATTGAGTGTCTTCTGTTAAGAGGTGGTTCACCAGCGTCTACCAGTAGGCAAACTATGCGACAGGTGCGGAAGGCACCGGTTGCAATGCAAACTTCTGCATAATGGATGCTGTTAAGGGTTCTGAGTGTAGACGTTGATGCGGAGGCATATACAATACTGCCGTAATCTAATACAGACCAGACAAGACTTCTATACAGCCGAAGAAGGTAAGTGCGATCTGCACCCCATGTTGATGCGCTTAGGCAGCAAAGGAGGTTCAGGAATGAATTACAACGGGATCGTAGTTTTCGGATGTGATTGCGCCAAGTTAGTGTGCGGACGAATGTGAGACCCAGGAATTTTGCAGTCAACGAAAGGAAGACGTTAGCCTCCAAGAACAAGATCTGGATCATAATGGAGAAGGTATATCCTACAGAAATGCCTCCAGCATGACTTGGATACAGAAAAACTAAAGCCAGAAGACATGCTCCACCTCTGTAAACAATTTAAAACCAATTGCAATTGCCTCTCGATGACATATGCTGCTGGATGAACAATAGATGAAGTCGTCAACAAAAAAACGCATGTACCGGTTCTCGAACCACTGACGCAATACTATTTATGGTTATGGCAAAAAGAGAGACGCTCAAGATTGAGCCCTGTGGGACACAGTTTTCTAAAGGATGATTCGATGATAAATAAGTACTGAGCCGAACGCAGAATGACCGTTGAGATAGGAAGCTCTCCAAGAAAAGAGGAAGACAACATCGGAATCCCCACGAATGCAATGTGCGTAGGACTCCTTACCTACAGGTTGTGTCATAAGCTTTTGCCAGGTCAAAAAAGATGACCACTGGGTTTTCTCAGTACAATCGCTGATGAGATGGTGGATGACGCTACAATGTGGTCTAGCGTTGACCGCTGTATTCTGAAACCACATTGTATATTGGTCAGAAGATTTTGTGATTCCAGAAACCAAACATGGCGACGATTGATCATTCTTTCTAACATTTCGCAAACCCAGCTTCTCAGGGAAAGTGCGACGGATTAGAACGATATTTTTACTCATTCAGAAGTGGAATAATTATGGCTTCAAGTCATTGAGCAAGGACAGTATTCTCATTCCAAATGCAGTTTAATAAGTTCAGAAGGAATTTAATGCCTATCTCTGGAAAATGTTTTAGCATCGCGTTATATATTTTGACCAGGGGCTGTATATTTCGAAGACGCAGGGGCAGAGGTTAGCTCCGTCATTGAGAAAGGAATGTTATATACCTCTCCTCTGCAACTGAAAAAATCCAAGCAATACTTTTCCGCGCGAGCTTTGTGTTGGAGAAACCATGGCGAAAAACCGGGGGATTTAGAGACTCTTTCCTAGTGCGATGCAATTTCCACAGCAATGACTTCGCGTGAAGTTTGAAGCTGTCAATTTACATTAAGACGGGGGATGGAAAAAGAGGATCACGAACCTCGAATTTCGCGAACTTTCTGCCATACGACTGATGATGGAGTACGGCTTCTAAGAGACGAAATGTAAGCCTTCTAGGAGGACGACTTACATTCTCGAAGAGTTCGTTTTACTCTAGCTCTGCACCTTTTATACGCAATTAGATTTTTAACAGTAGGGTACTTGATAATCCGCGCCAAATCTTTATTTCTAGCGCTAGTCGTCTTTGCGCAATCCGAATTCCACCATGGAACTGGGCAATGTCTTGTATTACATGATTTAGGGATGGCAACATTGGTGGCTTCGAGAACCGCGTTAGTGAAATGGACTGCCATCTACATCAGCGAAAGGCTCATCGCAAAGACTGATGTTGCGTTTAAACACATCCAAGTTTGCTTTTTTTTCAATATCAACTAAGAGGGACGAGTAACCGAGGGGCATGAAACGTTCTTATGTATAAGAATCGAGTAGTGGCTACTCCTCTATTCGATTCTCAATTAAGTGTGTTTACAGATTTTGAGGACTGGTTGCGCCGTTGAGGTTAACGGTGTGTTGTTGATTTTACAAGTATGTGAAATACTTACATTGTACTTTGTAATGGTGAAATTTATAATAACTCATTTCTTTTAATTCTTATTAAAATATATTAATTAATTCACAGGCTGTCTTATTGGTGCCGTTGGGTGAGTGGTTACCATAGTGGCTTCTCACCATCCCGGTCGAGGTCGACGGATTTTCATACGAAAATCTACACACGGCATGTAAAATGATTATGCTGCTTGTAAAAGATCCCTTGAGCATCATTCAGTGCTCTAGGAAAAATTAATTCTCGTCGAAAAATGCCAGCTTACTCTACCACACAGAGTTCAGGTTTTCAATACCAGATAGCATTGGAAGACGGAACGTTGATATTGCGAATGTGGTTCCGTCTAAAGTGTCACGACCAGAGTCACGAATGTTCAATGCTAATCGCGTGACGCGCGAAGAGGCGCGACTGCCCTGCCCGAAGAGGAAGTATTGGGTACTATCTTCAAAGTTTTCAGATTGGCGGGCTTTTTAATCCCTTCGTACGGTTTATAGGTATTCCACATACTAATATTTTTAATTTGAATTTAGATTTATTTTCTCAAGCTTGATATTTTTTCTATATTAAGTTGTAGGAAGGAAAATTACTTATCTGTGGAAGGGGAGAGAAGAAAAACAAAGGAATAGAATAAAAAGTACAAATTTATTCATAAAAATTAATATTATATCAATGATACAGAACCTCATAAACATTTCAGTCTGTTTTTCTCATGTTTGTAGTAAGAATATTTTTTTAAGGAAATGATAAAATATGTTTTGTTACATACAATACACTTAGTTTTGCACGAGATGAGTTAAATACACTGAGAGAACAAATTGAATAATCACATTCATGGACCAGTTATATTAGCAACAATTAAGATTACAATATCCATGTAATTCTCAAGTGCACAAATGTTTCGTAGTATTTCAATATAACATGTTCTATATTCAACCTAAAATTAAATTCTCATCTAAAAATTAACATTTCACAAGGTCAAACCTGAAATGAGAACTTTTTTTGACACTTAAGCTGCAAATGAAGATGTGAAGAATGATACTCTAATCAAATCACGACAAGAAACTAACACTATAAACATTAAGAAACTAAACAAGATTTTCACAACGCAAATTAAATTCTTCTTATAACATTCTATTCTAAAATTTGTATTCATCAACACTTTCTCTGACTCTTATATCTCATTATCCTTATACGAACACCGAGCCTTATTATAGACAGCCAAAAACAACTTAAAAATCAAAAATTCATTATCTCTTTATTTTACCATAATGTAAATATTTGGGTTGACTTTAGTTGACAACGTTCCGAGGCTCTACTTTTGGCATTTGACATTTTGACATTTATATTATCAAAAATCTTACAAATATCAGCTTTAATACAAGGAATATATGGTAACACCACAAATTTAATCTTCTCAAGTTGTCCACTATCTTTAGTAGTCTTATGTATATTAAATTATTTCCAAATAATTCTATTATAGAATCTCTCAGGATAGTCATTATGAATCAGTATATCTTTAATATCTATATTTTTATTTAAATATTCCGGATGTGATATCTTACTAACTCTATGTAGTAATCCAAAAACAACACTTTTCTTATGTACCATGCTGTGATTCGATCTATAATTCATTAGTTTGTCAACACTACTTGGTTTCCTAAACCAGTCTGTTAAAATTTCACCTGAGTTATTAATGATCTTAACATCAAGAAAGTTTTTACATTTATTGTCTTCAATCTCTAATGTAAATTTCAGATCATCACAAAAATTATTAAATTCATTTAACAACTTAAAAATCTCATCATCTCTAACAATCATAAACAAATCATCAACATATCTCATATACATTCTAACCAATTTTTTTTCAAACATAGTTGTTCTAACTTCATCACAATCTCACATATAGTGCCACTCAAAATTCCTCAATAGGGGTTCCATTCACCTGTTTATAATATTTCCAATTGAACACAAAACTATTGGATTTAAGTAGTAATTCAAAACCCTTAATTATTTCAGGTACAGGTAAAAAAATAATAATTCAAGATCAGATGTCTCAAACTAACTTTTTGAAAATGAAGTTAGTGAAGATTAAAGATAATATCAACTTTTTAATGAAAGAAGGTGTAATTGGCATACTGGGAAACATGTTAACCACATCAAGTGATATCATACTATACCCAACAGGAATTTTAACATGTTTCAGTTTACCAACACATTCCATACCACTCTTAACCGAGATTCTATAATTCTTCTTCTTCTTGTGTCGATTTCGGCCAGTTTTGGGCCACATACATACAAATTCTTGTTTTTCCACCTCGTGGCCTCACAGAGAGAGAGCAATTATTACTATAATGTTTCAAAAAATATAATTAATACCACCCCATAGAAAACGTTAACATACTATACACTCCACGAAAAATAAATTACTTACATTTCGGCACTAATCCACACAAACAGCACACAAAAAATCAAAAAATAGTAACCGCAGCGCTCACAACGAATAGTAACCGCAGCGCTCACAACGAATAGTAACTGTTCACAACGAATAGTAACCGCAGCGCTCGCGAGTCAGCAGCAGTATGGCGCGCGACGGTGGTTGCGTTTGTTAGCTTTCGAATCAAAGTTCTGAAGTGTTGAATAAGAGCGATCTAGCGGTTGCCAACGTCACTATTACAGGCAATTACAGGCTACACTGGCGATGTCTGACGGAAGTCTTGGGCAGAAAAGTCGACCATAGCCGCCTATGAAGAGCCGTGACCTTAGAAAAATGGGCAATTTACGGGAGCCGAGACCCATACACTATTGTTATTATTATAGGGTGTCTTGTGTTGTGAATTATTGCTAGTATGTTAAATCGTTGTGGTTAGTTTCAGTGCATGAAAAATTAGTAATACAGAACTGTAAAAGATTGGCATTAATCTGTCTCTGAATTTACAGATTGTTATTAATCACTGTGTGGTAATGAGTGCAGAGAGATAAGCCAAAGTATTTTGAGGTGGTACAACATTCCTATAAATTGCTTAGTTTGGTGTTAACTTCCTTATTGCAAATTATTGGGGTAAGATAATGAAAGAAGTTGCATTAAAATAATTATTGGCTTAATATGACTCCAAAAATTATATCTATGATATATATTGCTATATTTTCTAGGTATGGTTCATCTGGAATAATTGAAATTATTGTTACAAAAGAATATAATAGTGTTCTACTTTAAATTGCATTTTCCTAATCCAATCACTTTACTTAAATTATAGTTATTAAAAAGAAATTTATATTAATTCTGATTGAAAAACAAGAAAAAAATACTATGTAATGGTAAATATATTTTTTCTATTTACGAGTAAATAATTAAATAAATATTTATTTTGCAGAATGTCTTACCCTTCTCATCGTAGGAGTAGGGATGAAGGAATTTATGATTATCTCCTCTTTAATAACTTGACTCTGAAGTGTTTGATGATATTACAACGAGGTGGTGAGACTTGAGATTAGCACTGAGTGGTGTGTACAACAACTGTGCGTATTATATAAAGTAGATAGAATTTTGAACATGAGCGAATTGTTAGTGTTGATGATAACTCTTGTAACTTTGTGAGATTAGCAGATATTCCAATAAACATTCGTAAAAGTGGATCTTCTCATTTACAAAATATACAATGTTTATCTATGTTATTTTGTACCTTGAGATGTTTTGGTAGATTAAGTAGAAGAATTTGACTCTTAGGATGTTGACAGGAGGAGGGACTTTAAGATGCATAATATTATGTAAACATAATGTTTAATATAATAAAATATAGAAAACCAATTTTTATTAATTATTGTATTAATCCCCTACAAAAAAATCGATATTAATTGTTTCTTCTGTTTTGAGCAGCTAATTCTCTGGTTTGAACTTCTATGTTTATTTTCACAATTTGAATTTAGTGTGTTAATAATTTTGTTGTTGCCTGAGGAAGAAATCTTATTTAAGATAAAAATTTAACACGAGAAAAATTATGTAAAGAAAATAACTAAAATACCCAAAGAATGAATTTATTTTGTAATAATATAATCAAGTTAATTGTGTAATGTAACTTCTTTTAATACAATGTGAAGTGAAGTATAACTTTTTGAAAAGTGAATTAGTTTGCATGAGGATACCTAGAATTCTATATGCATTCCTGACTACCAGTCCTGCTTTTAATTTTTGAATTAAAATTTTAATTTTGCATTTATCAATTCTCTCTTAGAGAAGTTCTTCACAAGTCTCTCTGAGTAAAGGCATAATCTTCTACCAGGTAACTCATTTCACGTTAGTACCCGGAAGAGCATCACTAAGCTTCATTTTCGTAAAATTCAGCAAAATTGGCAATTTATGATAACTCCCTGATTTTTTCATTCTTCCAATGTCAACGAATGAATGGGCATTCGCAGTACCTAATTTTGAAACTGAGTCAGAAGCAAAATGGAAAATCCAATAGAATGTTTCAAGTAAAGTCACTTCACTAATCAGTTTTAAAAAGTGTTATAAACCGCAGGCAAGTTTCAATTTAAAATTAAATTAACAATAATATTAATATTTATAATACTATTTATTGAACCACATAGATCATTACAATGTTGTATGACGAGCCATCATACTTACACTATTGACAATAACAACTAACTTTATATACATAACTATTACAACGATATAGTAATTTTATATACATTTACGGGAACAATTCTAATTTCATTTCATTGTTGTAAAATTATCTTAGAGAAATATATCACGATATTTATTTTTACAGAAATGCAATTATAAATAAAAAATAAATGAATTTACTGTCAAAAAGCAATTGTAAGCTCCATGTGACCAGGGGGCAATGAACTAATTTACAATAATTAACGTTATTGTAATAATATGATTTTAAGCGACGACTTTATTTTATATTGTAACTGTAATATTATTAATTATTTATTCTAATGTTAAGCAACACACGAGCGATGACACTTCTTGAAAGCGAATCGAAAACTCTTGCAAATCTTCGTTACGCTGATTCGTGTCCACGTATCTTTATCGCTAGTAGAAACGCCGTTCGAACGCGCTCTCAGACCCCACGCTGTCGACTGACGTTACTTACCTCTCTCCTAAGCAGACCTTATAAAGTAGACTCAACCAATTCTGCTGTAGGTTGTCCGTGATGACATGAGACATAGATACTGAGAGGTCTCACACACCCACTTTGAAGCCGTAAGGTATTATTGCGCAACAGTATAAGGACTTGAGCGCAGCAGTCGAGGGGAGTCGAATTCACTCACCTAAGCCAACTGCGAGATATACAGAGACATTTTACATCATTTTCCCATTCCGACAACCGTTGCATAAGTCTGTTATATATATATATATATATATATATATATATATATATATATATATATATATATATATATATATATATTGT
>NNCF01128428.1:5606-22291 GCA_002313205.1 Laupala kohalensis
CACAATAAATAAATAATTACTTTACATTCAGATTCATTTGACACGAAGAATATGAATGCATAAGCAATTCATTCGCTGAAATAAAGTTAACGCATTTAACCAAGTCGGCCAACGTTGCCTCATAGTGCTTGTTCCAGCCTGGTAATTGTAGGAAACCATGGCTGAACGTACGATCGAGAGATTTTATAGGTTGCTCTTTCATGCTTAGAATGATCTAGATGTGCTATATATGATTTTTAAAATTACTATGCAAAGACCAAATTTAAGTTAATCGTAATATCAAAATATGTACAAGGAACAAATGATGAATGGGTTTTTGCTTTTCGAGTATTGGCCAGTATGTAACTTCTTTCATTATCAGAAAATCACTCAAAAATTAAAATTTTATAAAATTTTGAACAAAAGCTATTATAATGTTATGATATTTTATTATAGTACCTGCCTAACTGTAAAGACTAAGTTATGCTTGAATCTGTGCTACATATTCGCATCATAAATCTGAAGAGTAAAACGTACTCCTCGTAAAATATAGCATGAATTTTCTGAAATAAATTCTACATAAACTATGTAAATATTATCCTTAATGCGAAAATAATAAACGGGTACAGTAATATTAATACATACTCAGTTAGCACTAGAGCACTAATCATATCTTAGTTGATGAATTAAATATAAGTATTTTTTCCGTTAACATCCTAAAGGGTAGCCAGAATTAGTCTTGATATTTCTTGGTACACACATATTTTGTTAGTCTTTTGTTCCTTTTAGCGTGTTCTACGTGGAACAAGCAAATAAATAAATTTGCTTTTCGTACAAATGTGGTTGGTTGCATTGCATCTTTCTTGTTTTTTTCTTTTATTAAGTTTGATTTTCCAAACCAATCTTGACACCATTACTTCAGATAATTGATGATCTAATGCAGAGGTGGTCAGAGATTTTTCCCTTCAATGAATGCTAGGACAACTGCAGGTAGTGCAGAAGGAGATAGGAGGTAAAGACTCGTAAGGGTAGAGAAGGAGGTAGGGGGTAGAGAGAAATATCTACCTACCAATCTACTCGGTTGTTAATGCGACAAGAAAGCGATAGCTGTTCCCCAATAATGCGAGGTTGGTTGGCAGAAATTGTCCTACGCTTGCCCGCGAAATTCCCTCACGTGCGAGATGCCCGGGATGATCTACCATGACCATTCCTGCTTTATTGTAGTATTTTGAATTGGAAAAATAACATCCGTTAATCTCGACCACCCTTGTAGGTTGGAGTGGCCTGGGCGCGTGGGGCTGGGTGCAGCTTGGTGCCGTGGCGTGGCTGTGGCCCGCGGAGACGGAGGACGAGCGCCAGCAGCGTCTGGAGCGGCGCGAGCAGCGACGAGCCGAGCGTCAGCGCGTGCGGGAGCAGACACAGCGAGAGCGGTTGGAACGCAAACGCCTCTTGGCGGAGCAACGCGAGCGCTTGCGACACGAGCGACACCAAGCGCGGCTCGCGGAACTCGAGCGCAGAGATCTAGCGCGCAAGGATGAACTTGAGCGCAGGGAGAAGGTGCGCAGGTGCGCATGGAACAAGGAAGGGAGGAAAGGGGCTCTCACGCTCTCGCGCACCGCTCGCTCTCTTCGGGACATTCTATACGGACGTTTCTAAAGGCGGCTCTAGACATTCGTCATTCGGCGAATCCCAAATGACGAACATTGTTTGCCAATGCTCGCCATTGCTCGGCTTCCTTTGATGTGCTCAAAAGGTCGACACGCTGCGGGTAGGGAAAATAAGGGTATTCGTGTTGCTGCAAAAAACAAGCAACCCATCCAGACTATTAGCCATTCGGCGAGTAGTCGCTCGGGATTCGCCGAATGACGAATGTCTGGAGCCGCCTTTAGGCTACGGCTTCACTTGCTGATTTTCACTACTGTGTTCAACATTATTACTGCCAACATTTGAGAAACACGCAGTTAGAAGGAAATGGCTCCACTAGCAGATAATTCCTACGATGGCAGACGCGCGAACGCACTGTCACAAAATAGAACGTGTCCCATTTTTCGCGCGTTCAACTGTTGCCGCGCTCGGTTCCACTGACAGATGTTTACTGCCTCCAGTAGGGGGGTCATCTCGCAGAATAGCAATGGATCTCGGCAGTGAACTAATCATGAAAACTAATTATAATTACAAAACGAAACGTAGTCGTGTTTAGTATTATTTTTTCAGATTATATTTAAAATATTCGAAATATATTCGCTTATTGAAAAAGGTTGGATTTTTGAGTGGCATTAGTAATTGAGCATTCTTGAGAGCTACGACGAATGATAAGATAATACTTGCGATATCGCTATTCGAGAAGATGGCTATGTTCAACAAACTGTAGACGTTTACCGCAAATGGAACCACCACATTCTTTGACAGTTAAAAATCTTTCTAAAGAGCGGTGAAAATCAGCAAGTAAAGCCATTGCCAAATGTGTCTTTTCAAACGCTTCGAGAACGTACGGTCCATGGGTCTCATTTTAAGTTATGGATGATGCTAAACGGACCTTTCGACTACCTAGTATGGACGCTGAGAACCACGAGCGGCGTTTCAACGTATCCAGACGTTTAAAATCTCCGACTTTGGCTGTGTCAGTCATTCTATTCAAGCATTTTTGTAAGGTCTCACGGCTTGTGGCGAGCGGCGGGTAGCATTCCTTTTTATGATACTTCCACCCCGCAGAACGTCTTATAGCTAGCGAAGAAGCGCGTTCCATTCAAATTCCTTTTTTTCATTTGCACTGGGACTCATGTAGAAACTGAGGATTGGTGAGTCCATCCCACGAGAATGTCCCAGAGCTGACCTCAGGATATGCCAGATCAATTCATTTTATGCGCTAAACAAAAAATTGCTCTATAACATAAGAAGGTATTGGGTTGCAAAGATGTATTTATACGCCGCGGATCACACCAGTGAGCGATATTTCCTCACCTATAGGTCATGAATTTTGACTTCCCTGTGGAATGTTTTACTCAGAGGCAATGTACAGTACTCGCACCCAAATTATATGAAATGATAAGCACATGTTATCATTTTGCAGTAGCGCGGTTGCCGCTCTGCGACAACTGTATAGGACTAGCTGGGGGAGAATTTTGTCAGGTTAAGGGTCAGCAGAGGACTGTTTGCTAGTTAGGATTATACGACATATCGTACTTACGGGCATGCGCCGGGTTCCATCCTACTCAAGGTAAGAAATCGAAAGGGATCTTCTCATGGTACGGTCCCTATATAAAGGCGCCGCCGTAACTGTACCCATTTTCACGATTTGTATAGAATGATCAAACGTAGGGCGCGGAATTGGCGTTTGGAAGCACCCGTATAGTGTGTCCCTTTTGCCGCCAGTGCCGTTCATCATGCTTTCATATTTCAGTTATATAGTTCTTGTACTGAAATGCAGGCTGCGACCCTGCCTGGGGTAGCTTAAAATTAACTATACTTTTATTTAAGAATGTTGTTCTATATACAGTAGTTCTATATACCCTGATAACGTGAACAAAAAGGGGAGTTCCACAAATTTGTGTTATCAAGGTATATGTGACAGCAAGGTCCGTTATGGAGGTCAAAATGAAATATTTTAAAAATTAAGGTCTGTATTTTTCATTTTTCAGATTGTACCACAAACATTCTTGTTATTAACGTGGAATAAATGGTGTGCGTTGTAAATAGCCGTCATAGAAATGTTCTTGTGAGAAAACAAATTCTATATTGGCTTCTAGGCGTGGAACATAGGAACATTTAATTTAACTGAGATATTTTAAAAATTAAATTTGTGCTACTGACGTTCGCGTTAGCAAGGTTGAACAATTTTAAAATCGAACAAAATTGTCTTTTAAAGAAATTTGAGAATGCAGTTCTTGTTCTCGTGGTTTCGTCGTTCATTTGCCTACTTCCAAATAAATGTAAACTTAACGCAATCTTATATGAAGACAAATAAAGTAATCTTTATTACAATTATGACTTGTAAGTGTACGAATGTGCGGTGTTTTTAGTGTACGCCAAACTTACTTCTTACTAATATTCTTTTTCTAATTGTTGTGACCGTAAGTGGTCCACTGGAAATACCTGTTACCGAGAGTACTGAAAGTTTTCTTTGTGCTGTTGACAGTAAATCAACGTAAATAATAGCTAGGAGAAATGTTCGAATTTATGAACAGAAAGAATACAAGATATATATGTACGATTCAATATAAATTTGTTCACGTTATATCGGTGATAAATATCCTCATATACTCACAATAGACATAAAAGTTTCACGGTCAGTTTTTATAGCAATATTTGGATCATAACACTTATACCAATCATACATAAAATTTAAAAGTAAAAATCGCTCGCAGCATGCTACTTCTTTTAAGTTAAGTACCTGCTAACATCCAGTATCGATTTGTTTTGTTCTTTTCAGAATAATATGCTACATAAAAATATATTTAGGAAACTTTATAATGCTTGAGTGCTACAACAAATATTTTTTAATGATACGTTAATTTTAGTGATAATTTTAATTCAGTTTCGTTTACATCCTTAATTGTGGAAAGCATAAACATCTCTGAACAAACCATCGGATCAAATAACAATGTTTAGAAAGGCGTGTGGGATGCTCTCAATATATTGCTCTCGCCGTAAAATATAATACAATTTTTTATGCTATTCCAATGAATGCGTATTATTCTACATAAGACTCCATGTGTAAGCACTAGACCCGATTTTAAAAATGGTTTCTCCAAAGCAGTGTTTTGAATGTTAATACGATGTATAATTGAACGCTCATGTCGCAGGGAGTTACAAGAACGAGAAGAATCCAAAGAACAAGAAGAAGAAGAAGGAATTATACTAAAGGAGGAAGAAGAAGAAGGAATTATACTAAAGGAGGAAGAAGAAGAACGTCCACAGTTACAGTTGATGTCTGCGACGACTCCACAGCAAGAGAAAAGGACTCCGTCGTTAGAGGAATCAAATCTCCCTAAATTTGTGGTCAAACCTAAATCCAAGAACATATGGACAAGAATATTCTTCAACGTTTTAGCCGTACGTGTGACACGAACTCTCATATCGTTCTGTGTCTACTCGGAGCGTAAAACTATCTGTTACAACTTGCTTATATTTCTGAAACGCACAATATCTTTAATTACATAGTTCGCGTATTTCTTACTTGACGAAACGCGTCAATTAAAATCTAACTAACGGCCGTTTTCTGTACTTTCGGAAATTTTCGAGCATGAAATACACAAAATATGCTTTTTCTTTTAACCGGCATATCTCCAACAATTTTGGTAGTATGTGGCTTTAAAACTACGCGAACACAATTTTTGTAACAATTATCGTGAAAATCAAGTATGTGAACGAATCCACGGGTATTCAGATAGTAAATTTAAAAAGAAATTGTTAATGACGATAATCCACATTGTAATTGCGCCAGTAGAATTTATATTAAATTAAATAAATTATACTATCTTATTTTCACAGACTTTACTTATTGTCAATTATATTTTCTTAACAATATTTCGACCCACACTGTGAGCCATCATCAGGAAAGTACTGCGGAGCTGAAACGTTGTTAAGAAAATATAACTGACAATAAATCGAGTCTGTGAAAATAAAATCGTACGAATTATTTTATTTAATGACTATAAAACTGATAATGTGATACTTGCCTTTTGTATTCTCTCGTATACGTAATATAAGAAAGTATTTCTAAATTATAAAGGTAAAATGAAAATATTTTTGATCGTAATATTTGGTGGGAACATCCATTTCGGAATGATTTTGGGAGAGTGTTTTTTATCATGACGTTCGTCCGTTTTGTCCCTCAGTGTTCAGTGATACGGGCTGAACGGATGAGCCAATTTCATTCATATATTTCGCATATATGAGTGATACATAGCGTAAAATTTCACATGAAGCATATAGTGTAAAATTTCGGAAGTATAACATATGGCCTGTAATGTCGATGCACATGTTCTAGATTATTTTATCTTTAAGGCTCTGTCTCCACATAGCGTTAGTCAATGTTCAGTACATCGGATCTGTGCCGCAGAAGTCAACGCAGCACGTTCATTTAAATGGGACCGCCTCCATATTGAGCGTTGCTTATTTTCCTCGCCCGTTGTTCATTTTCGCCACCGTCCTGCTGCGTTGGCTCCGCGCGACTCGTCGTGAAGAAATGAGGGTTTAACACAGAATCTTATGGCACAGTTCCCACATTGCAGACATGACAATCGGTACCGCGCGACAGTGATTCGCTGCCTAGACATTTAAACCAATCAGAACGAAAGAACAGGAGTGAAGAGAGAAACACGCCTATTCAAATGCTTTTTGATTCATCTCGGACGTAATTGAATGATTGATTTAATTTTTATTAAGAAAACAATTTCGTAATTTTGTCAAAATAGTTGGAGACAATGTTATGAGGTTGAAAAATTTACCCCTTTACATTTTATAGTGAATTCATTAAGAATGAATGAGAAATGCGCTCTGTTTCTTTACACTACTTAAGAATTTTAATTATTTTTCTTATAAAACCAAAATTATTATCTTTACCGTGTATTTTGTCTTTAAAGAAGAC
Source organism: Laupala kohalensis (assembly GCA_002313205.1). Lineage (NCBI taxonomy): Eukaryota > Metazoa > Arthropoda > Insecta > Orthoptera > Trigonidiidae > Laupala > Laupala kohalensis. The sequence continues at coordinate 12,175 of NNCF01128428.1, forward strand.
AATTGTTTACGTTTTTCACATACTGGGATAGATATGTCCCAAATAGAAAATATATTTAACTTTCAAAAAATGAATAATTCAGATCCGAAAGTTTAATTGTTGGAATAAATACACCATAAAGAGAAGATTATACAGTATATAATTTACAAAATTCTGCATTCTTATATGCAAGAACGGCTTAATTGCAATTTTGAATCGGTATGGTGACAATACCTCTGCGAGATGTTGTTGCTATAGTTAATTAAAAATACATTTTAATGTAAAGCTTTAAATTCATTTCCTCCTACAGAATTTTATTAACTCATTTTCCTAGTAGGAAAACGTTTTTTTTGTCAATAGGCCAGAACATTTACGTGGCCTATACAAAACAATATATAATAGAATGAAAATTAATTACAATGTTTTTTTATTAACACTGTTACTCTTCGACATAAATGTTCTTCAATTGGGAGAACTTTTAACTTTTTCTGTTTGGTTAGAGGAACCGATTGAATGAAACGCACTCAATAGAGTGTCCGTTCGCGGTGACAGGAATATTGCATGTGACTGCTATCTGAAAGCTCTACGCGGTAGCAACGATTGTGTGGGGACGGGTGTGGGTTGCTGACCCCATACACCAGGTGTCAGCAACGCTATGTGGAGCCGGAACCGGATGAAGGGTACTTAAGAAAATCAAAGTACATTTGGATGCAGATTTTTCTTAAAGTTCTGACCAAAAAGTGTTATGTACGTATTACTTCCGTATAAGTCGTATTTCCCTGGGAAATTTTGTATAGAAAAGAACATCTTTCAGCCGCACTACCTCATATATTAACTATTTCAAGAGTCTTGAAAAATATTGAGCTGAATAGTGATACGAAGAAGACGGAGAATGCAGCTTTAAAAACTTTAAAGGACTTATAAGAATGATAAAATTGATACAAGAACTGAATAGCCATTCCAGATACGAAATTGCATGATCGTGCGCCTACAATGAGGTTACTTTTACGAACCGGAGTAACAGATTTTGTTTTTCATTTCGTGACATTGGTCTTGATATTTCCTATCTTCTATATTTATTACTTTTGTTCAATATGTTACTAGGTGTCACATGTTGTACTTCTTCCCGCAGGCTGCACTCATCATTGTGGCAATCATCATCTATCAAGATAACTTTGAACTACCTAAAGTGTGAGTTCAGTCGAGCGTCTTCAGTATAGTCTACTGGGCCAAAACCTACTGTAGCGAGTGTTTAATGTATTATATTTAAATTTTATATTAAATTTGCATTATATATCTACAGAATCTTGTTCAATCTTATTAAACAGCTGGTATTTTGAGATAAAATATATTAGGACTACATTCACAAAATAATTCGTACAAAAGAGTTATCTACTAAATCTTCTTAAATATATGAAGCAGAGTTTGTTTGCCAGTGTGCCCGCAGCGCAGTACAATAGATGAGCTAAATATTTCTAAATTTTTCGCTCTGCAAGGGGGTTAAAAGTAGTTGAGGCAATTTTTTAAATTTCATTTTTCTAGAATTAATTCATAAGAATTCATTTTAAGCATTGCAATTTTCTAGAACTAATTTTAAGCATTTCTGCATGGAGTGTAAAAGCAGTACGGAACATCGGCACGTGTGTCATCCAGGGTGAACCCAACAATTTTTTTAGGAATTCGATTGAGATAATTTTTTATTGAACATAGTTTTATTGTATCGCAGTTTCAAAATTTGGCGCACGCGTTCTTCGGGATGGATCAAAATGCACAACGCAGAGATTTTTTTCGAAATTTTATTTATATATTTTATTGAACATTAATTGTTCTCTATTATTCTCTTCTATTATTCTCTATATTTTATATAAATTAGAATTTTAATTTTCTGTATTTAATTTTAAGCATTTTTTGTGTAAGCCGCAGAAGGATGATCTTTCAAATTCGACACAATGTGTTCTCTAAGGTGGATTCAAGAGCATCACACAACGATTTTTCTTACATACATCAATGGCGATATAGAAAAATTGTTGTACGGAAATCAACAATGCAGCGATTTTACGCCAACAGTGCAGCGATTACTCAGCGAGTGTAATAAATAAAGTTGGCGTTAACAATCACAGATTAAATATGAGTGACTTTCCAGCGTCATAGAAAGATAACTCATTGAAAAGAATAGATGAGTGAATTTTCGTTACACCTCAGAATTTAGTCTCCTTCCGTTTCCGATACCAAAAATAAATCCTTATATTTCTAAGTCCATGGAGAACAAAAATTTGTCCTTCAGTATTATTTTTCTTATTAAGGAAGTTTCACTTACACAAATTTACCAAAAATGACAATAAAATAAATAATATAAAATATTGAAAATTTGTTTAAACGAATGTAGGACCATGTAGATGTCAGAAGACACGTCTTCCTCATTTTTATCATGCTGTATCATATCGGTAGTTCAAGAAATCTGAAGGCTACTCAAGGTTGAGTGCTGACAAAACATAACTTATATGAATAATAAGAATCGATAATAGCATACAGGAAAATAATTTCGAAATACAATCAATCTTGAAAAATACTACCGTAATGGTGTGATGGAATCATAATTATTTTTCACAAACATCACCGTTTTCTATATCAAAGAATGTAGCGACGAACTTCGCCTCTAAAAAATAGTTTCCCAGTGGGAACGTAATGGCAACGGTTCTGTTTTAAGCAATTTTATTTGGTTCATGGGTCTTATTTACGATTAATAAACAGATTAATTACTCCGTTATCTATCCTGTGTCACTATATATACAGATTTTGCAGTACTTCCGCAATAATGAGAGAATTATATTTATTTGATTAGTTTTTTTAATACGTAGTAATATCAAAAGAGGCCCCCTTTCTTCTTAAGGGAGTTGAACTTTCCTGAAACTACGCTGTCAGCAAAGATTGGAGCCCCTTTTTAACTTCAAAGCTCGAGATGTATTCCTACGTTGAGGATCTGTACCGCACACGAGCCGTCTGGCGTGTGACGTGTTCGACGTCCGTAGTAAGCGTGAAGAATGAACAGTGCGACGCTACCATAAACCATACGCACACGGGTCGATTTTTAACTCCTTCGCCGTCGCACCCCATCCTTTCAAATAAGCCACTTGGGGGTCTATTTGCCCGAGGGTCGATGTCCCTTTTGTAATGATAATGCGTAGATGATGCATTTTATATCATATATTTATTATATCATTGCATACACTTTTGCTACAAGTAATCTCTCGGGCACCGGTACGACTCTCTCACTGCTTTTACCAGTTCCTTACGTGACCTCATCACAGTGTTGCCACACTCATTATATATATATATATATATATATATATATATATATATATATATATATATATATATATATATATATATAAAATATACATATACCATGACATCTCCCGTTTTATTATTTTTTAAATAACATTTATGAGTATGTCTTAACTTTACAAAATTACATACAACATAGATAAAATACACAAATTATTATAAATAGTACTTAATTTCTCATGGTTCTTATGTTACATAATCCTTTAAGTAGGCTGGTCTTCTTCTGATTCTCTGTTCTCTAGACATAGATGCATTATTTGCAGTGATATCTGTGACAGGGTCCGTCTGTTCGGTACTTACAAGTTCTGAATCATTAGATTCGTTCACTACTGGACTCATGTCAGAGTTGATATAAAGATAATCATATGTACTTGGGTATTCCATTAAGACTGGTTCATCACTGCCCTTACATAAATGTACTCTATTTCTTGTAAGTATATTGCCCTTCTTCGTTAATATTTTGTAGGATCTATCATTCTCAGTAGTATCAACTATGACAGCTGGTTCCCAAGTATCTTTGTTGGTTTGTACACTAACATTTTGCCCTTTGTCTATTATAGGTAAATCGTTTGCTTTTCTATCATAAAACTCTTTTTGATTCTTCTGTCTGTTTACTAACAATTCTCTGTTTTTTTAATGCATCATTTCGAGTACCAAATTCGGACATAATTCCTCCCCTGCATTAATTGATTTGGTGATACGATTTTGTTGTAAATGGGAGTATTCATTAACTCTAATAAAACAAAGTGCTGATCTTTTCTGTCTTCTATCAGTTTCTTTAACATTTTTTAATTGTCTGATATGTCTTTCGACCATACCATTACTTTTAGGATATCCTGGACTCGAAGTAATATGATTGAAATTCCATGAATTTGCAAATTCTTTGAATTTTGAACTGCTAAACTGCAGTCCATTATCTAATATGACAAATTAATCATGTTACGTCGAATGAAAATGGGAGACGGGACCGGAGATCGAACACGGGACCTTGAGCTTTGCGCGCTCATGCGCCTACCGACTGCGCCATCCCGCTCGCCACCCGTGCCCGTCTACCATTCTCATTCAACTTGTTTCATTCGACCTTTTCATTCGACGTAACATGATTAATCTGTTACCTGGCGGTGAGGTTCACCGCAATCTAAGAGATTGCTAATATGACAAGCAAAGGAATGCCCCATCGTACAAAACTGGATTTGAATGCTTTGATTATTGATTCTGTACTGTCATCCTTCAGTGGTATAACCTCTGCATACTTTGAAAAATAATTTATGACTAACAAGTGGTGGAGATGAAAAAGATCCGAACAATGACGGCGATTGCGAGGGCGCCAATTTTTGTAAGAAAAAATAAACATTTCGTTTGAACCCTCTACAATATGGAATTATAAAAAAACATTCTAGCCTTGATTTGGTGTCACCTAATTCTTTCCTTTAATTTGTTTACCGAGATAACAAATTGTCCTCTCAAAGTCTACCTACTCTCTAATTCAAATTTTGTTTTCGTGCGATATGCGATAAAAATGAGTTGTCGCATAGTAATATCAGATTAGTGGTTAGTTTAAAGTTGTTTATACTGGAAAATGGGGTATGTAAGAATTGCCGTGGAGGAAGTTCGATTGTTGATGTACATCCAGCGTCGCTATCAACAATTGATAAGTGTCCTTAGAACAGATTATCCATGCCGGCTTCTGGCTCTGCGCGCGACCTTGATGGAGAGATGGTCTGGGGTGAAATTGAAGCTGTTTTAAAAACGTATTATTATTGCCTTGCGCACTATCACGGCTAGCGCAACCCGAGACAGGACACACGTGCAGCCAAACGCGCTATCACAACCTGAGTGGCAGATCTTCTACCTTGGAGATTAGTGAGTTACTAGACCGATGCATACCGTGAATTTTATTCGCCAGTTTGTCGCGTGTATCCGTACGTTTCAGTGCATGTCTCTGTAATTCTATCTAGTGTCCCGGTGTAATACTTTCTTCTGTTCAAACCTATTGAATCGAGGCTTAAATGAAGCGTTCAACTGGAAAAACCTTGTTTGACTTTTACGCAAAAAAAAAAAAAAGAAAAAAAAAAAAACACAGACAAAATGAGAGTTCAGCTAACAGAGGTAATTATGTGGTATTATTAAAGCTGAGATCAACTGATTATGTGCTATCGAAGAAAATGTTTTCAGACAGGGAAAAGTTTTTTAATTACGTTCATCACGATGTACATACTATATGAAATAATGGAAATTATGGAAAATCAATCGCGAGACAGTATACTTGAATGTGTTAAGTAAAGTAAGCTTTCTCCATAATTGTCGATGAAACGCTGGACGTTTCACATCATGAGCAGTTAACTCTTGTAATAAGGTATGTCACTGAGGAACTGGAAATGGAAGAACGATTTCTTGGGTTTTTCAAAAGAGATGGCGAAACTTTATACAAATTGCTTCTCTCTATTTTCGAAATACTTGGTATCAGTCCTCGAAATACAATTGCTCAATGTTACGACGGAGCAGGTAATATGAGCTGTATTTACAAAGGAGTGGTAGCGAGAATGAAAGAAAGCAATCCCCACATAATTTATGTACATTTGCTACACACATTCTCTAAATCTTACAGTACAACAATTGTACTGTTTCATTGGAGCTTTTCCCAAACGACATGCAATGTTTACAAGTGTGAAGAATTTAGCTAGTGCAGCCAGTGCGGAAGGTAATTTGTCTCTCAAAGCATGGAACGACACAAGCAGTGGCAGGTACGATTGCTTGCGTGCCGTTCAACAGCATCTAGTAGACATAGTACTCACTTTTGAAGAAATTGAAGTTACGAACCCATACATTGATGGCGAAACTCACAGTTTGGTAATGTGTATCAGTAAGTTTGAGTTCGTTTTCGCATTAATTGTAATGAAACGTTTGTTTGAAAAGACGAATATTTTTTCAAAATACATACAAAATCATGATGCATCAGTTCATGAAGTAGTTGATATTGCCACCAGAACAATAATTTAGCTGATTATGGAAATGAATATGAATTCAAGAAACTTTGGTCTGAAGCACTTACCTTTTGTGAAATTCACATTTTCGAGGGGCCTACTGTTCCACGCAAGCGGAAAGTTACGCAGAAAGTTGACGGAAGAGATGTTCACCCAATTATGATTCACCTCAAGACATTTCATTAAGAACATTGTACTACCCTCCACTAGACACCCTCTCTGAGAACATCAAGTCGCGTTTTGAAAAAAAATCATCTGATTTTACTATGCCATATAGAAGACATTACTGACTGCTTTAATGAAGAACAATAAGGTTCGTAATGACATTATCAAAGAAACTTGTTCAACTGTGAGTGAAGCATTTGGTATTGACAGTGAAACTATCTGCAGAAATTGATGTGTTCTCTCGAAAAGATCCTGAAGAAACAGATCGTAAACTTATTTCAATGTTAGTGCTACAATTTAAGTCTGAAAGCATTCACAATCAGGATATATTACAAAACCTATTACAGCTTTTGAGATTATTTTTAACTGTTTCTGCATCCACTGCATCGGCAGAACGATCAGTGTCTTGAAAAATTATTTGAGAAATACAATGCTTCAAGAACGTCTATTGCACTTGTCAATGTTGGCCGTTGAAAAAAAATTGACCTCAACTTGGATGACTGTGTGGAAGTGTACGCCAGGCGAAAACAAAGACACTTAACCTAGTTTTACAACTGTAAGTAAGTAAATGACAATAAGAAGCTTATTTCCTACATTTAGTTTCTATATCTAACACAATATTTATTTTCCTTACGTATTTCGTAATGTGATAGGGTACGAAACGCCCTTGAGTAAACTCACGTATTTGACTTCGGCTAATTATCACTTTTGGTTTTTATTTTAAACAAGTAATTCCTTTGAATGTTATGATTTTTAGTACTCAAAATGTGAGCACTATTATTAACGCAGATAAGTTGGTAAATGCAAATTCCCGTGAAGTATAAAAAACGTATGGTATTAAATCTAAATTTGAAAATGTTTTTAATTTTTTATTTGCTGATTTATGTAATCATGTTTACATCATAAGAGAGATTATATGACTATCGTCTCGTAAATCCTGTGTTCTCATCCTCCCTTACTTTTAACCAATTCTCTCAGTGGTGCTATTAATTCTGTTAAATTAGGTACAAATTTTGCGAGATATGTGGTCATCCCTATAAATCTTTCTAAATCTTTGGTATCACTAGGCATTTCCATTTCTAACACCGCTTTAACTTTACATTTGTCTACTTCTATGCCATTGTTAGTAAAAACATGTCCTAAAAATCTAATCTATTTACACCAAACAAACACTTCTATAATTAAACTAAATGCCATTTAGTCTTGCTCTTTCAAAGACTTGCTTTAAAATCTGACAGTGCTCTTTTTCATTTTCTAACCACACAATAATATCATCAATGTAAATTGCAATATTTGGCAAATCTTTAAATATATCTGCATATAACCTATGGAAAACTTCTGGTGCAGTTTTAATTCCATATGGCATTCGTAAAAAACGGTAACGTCCAAAGGGAGTCTGAAATGTAGTCTTCTTTGAACTTTCCTCACCCAAATCTACTTGCCAAAAACCTTTCGAGACATCTAATCTTGTAAAGATTTTGGCGTTATTGATACATCCTACTATTTTCTCAAACGTAGGAAGTTTATAATGTTCCCTTAGCAAGCAAGAATTTAAATACTGGGGATCAAGACAAATTCTTAGTGAGTTATCCGGTTTCTTAACTATGACTGGATCGACAAAATCTGTAGGCTCGTCAATTTTTTCAATGATTCGGGTTTGTTCCATTTCAATCAATTCTTTTTTGTATGCATTTAACTGTTTAAAGGGGACTTTACGACAAGGTTCCACCTTGCCCACAGAACCTGGTTTCAATTTAAAGTAATATTTGTAGCTTAATTTGCCTATACCTTCAAACAAATCTTTATTACTGTTTACTACAACATTTAGTTCACTATTTTGCATTTCCACATAATCTACTTTATGTGCTAGATGCAACTGTTCAATTGTTTCCTACCCAATGACAGATATTGCTCTCATATCTTTAATTAAATATAGTTCTAACATTTGAAATCTTCCTTTTATCTCTGTTAGTAAAATTACTTTCCATACTACAATCATTTGAGATCCTTCGTAATTAAACAGTTTTGTGTTGGTCACTCTTAGTTTATCATCTAATTGATGCTTTTTAAATTCATGCAGACCAATTACATTACATTCTGCCCCTGAGTCAAGTTTAAAGTCAACTACTTTGTTAGCTTCAATGATTTTTACTTTTTCTATCCACTTTGTTTTCACTGAGTCAATCTTTTTCGACTCATGAGATCAGTTTACAACACCCAAAGATAATTCAGCTTGAATATTATCAATTGCATTAATTATGTTTTTATTTTTACGTACGATTACAAAATAATTTAATTTATTACAAATTTTACATAACTGTTGATACGCTGGACATTTCTTCGGAGGGTGTTTCTGTCCTCATCTGCTGTATGTTGCTCTCGACGCCGCTGGAATCTGTTTAGTGGCTACAAAATGCTGAGATTTGTCATTCTTCTGTTTAGTGGCTGCAAGGCGTTGTATTCTTCATTCTTCAGTTTGGCGAATTGCATTTCTTGATTGTAAAGCTTGAAGCTGGTGACTAGCCAACTCCGACGTTTTGCACATCCTGATATATTTGTCTAGCGTTGAGTCATCTTCTCTGAGTAGGCGATCTTTTAGTTGTGTATTAAGAATACGACAAATAATTCTGTATCTTATTAATCTGTCACGTAGTTCATCAAACGCACAATCGACAATCAGCATTTTCAAATCAGTGAGGAAGTCGTCGAACGACTCTCCTTGCTTTGGTTCCGCAGATTATAAATGTGTCTGCAAACAGTTTCACTTTTCTTAGGAACACAATAGTCGCTAAATCTTTTAATTATTATATCATACTTTTTAGATAGTTCGCAACTGAGCTCAAAAGGTTCTAATCTATCTGGTGCCTCATCACCGGTCACGTGCAAGAAGATAGCAATTTTGATGACGTCACACTTTTCATCACTTTCTGTTGCTTTCATGTACACATTAAACTTTCATACCACCTTTTCCAGATTTCAGCAATGTTACCTTCAAATGTTAGTGGCGGTGGTGCAATAGATTTTTCTTCTTTGTGTATTTATGGTACAGAATATTAATTTTTTTATTGTTACTTCTTTGATGATAACTGCTCACATGATAACGTGTAATAACAAATAGGTGTAGCGAGGCAGGATACTATGAAAGCAAAACTTTTTTACCAATATATCATCAGGTTTGAAATAAATAAAATAAGTTAATTGAAAAGTTTATCAAACAAACTCTTAATCAGAATACAGAGAATTAATAATAATGTAACATGTGATTTGTAAATGTAAGTATTTATGATAGAAGTACATAATTCAAGGAAATAGATCATATTGTGTCATGACAAAAGAAAACCTAGTAATAATAACGAAATATCTATAATATAAGACATTTGTATTATAACCTGAGTCTTGTTTCTTAAACTTTCTTTCCTTTTGCCTTGATGTTTTCCAGAATTAATTTCACATGAATAAATTTCAGTATTCAATTCCCAATTAAGCAAATTGTGTTACACATTCCGAATATTAGTTAACGCAGTTAGTCCACGTATTTCCCGTTGCGTATATTTTGCAAACGTTTACTCCCATTTACGTTACGGCATTACCTTCTGGGGTAATTCCGGTCAGAGTATTCAAACTTTCAGAATTCAGAAGAGGAT
>NNCF01128428.1:22504-42335 GCA_002313205.1 Laupala kohalensis
AAGAATACAAAAGATATTATGAAATTGAATATCTTCAAATCCGCGGTTAAAAACTACCTCCTGCACCAGTGCTTCTACAATGTAAAATAATTTATTGATTTTAATCAAATTTAAATACGTCTTGTACTTTATCACGCCATTGCTGTAGTACTTTTTGAAATAACTTATAACAATTTCAAAAACTATTTTCTTGCATGATTGTGTGTCCGTATGGCTCATATTAATTTAGTTTTATGCGTACTCAACTTTGGCACGGTTGTGTACATTAATTCTGTAGCCCCATCCTGGCCCGGGTTTTTCTCCGTTTTTCCTTCGGGTAGAGGCGGATTTCTTATACATGTTCTCTAGGCTTTGTCTAGGGGCGTGTTTTTTGTAACAATAAATTGTGAATTTAGTGTTTTTTCAACTCTTATGATTTTTAAACACTATACTCAGAATAATCTATAGTTCGATAATAACTTGTACATGTAAATTTTTTTGCATTAAATTACAAACATATTGACTTTATATATGTGTTATATCTCGCAGCTAACTTTTTATATTATCTAGGAACTTTTGCTGAAATTTTTTAATCCGCCTCTGCTTCAGGGCCCTTGATCAGAATTGATGGGATGGTCCCTTGCTTGCTTCCGGAGAGTAAATTAGTTTATTGCCCTCCACGTGGTCATACGCAGTTTGTACTGTTTTTTGACAATAAATTTATTATTATAAATTTATTAATATTATAAGGAAATATTAATTTTTTTATATAAAATAATTTTGTCAAAAAATAATTTTAGAAAAATATTTGCATATAGATATCTTATTTATTTGTTATATGATGCCGAAAAAGACTTGTTGAATATGGTTTTAATACAATTGCGTCCGTGATAACACATATTATATTTTCTATCATTATTTTTTAAATGGTAAAATTGATTCATCCTGAATTGACTTGAGTCTGAATAATATTGAACATTTAATAATAAATATTGATGACAAATGTTTTTATACGACCTGTATTCTGTGCACCCTTAATATCGTCGAGCGCTATCCAGCAACTCGACTGTTACGTCACACGAGTCTGTGTAAGGGTTCTATTTTCTCGGTGGCCACGCGTCAGTCCCAAATAGATCAGCATTTTTCCCTCTGTCTTGGAATCATAGAAAGTTTCCGACAAACTCATTATACCCGCATTAGTTTGTGTAAATTAACGGCCAGTATTCTTGAAGAAAAATAAAAAAAATTTTTTTAAAACTTCCGTTGAAAATATAAAAAATGAAGTACAGAATAATTAGGTAAAATTGCATTGGATTATCTGATAAATTATCGTCATTTGATGACCCATAGTTTTCCTGAGTCAATCTTTTTAAAAACGCTTCACGTTTTATATAATTGATGCTCAATTATAAAAAGGTTCTGTTGCGATGTAAATAAAGTTCCAAATGTTTAAAACAAACAAAAATTTTCTCAATTCATGTAAACATATTTCAAATCACGTTTGTAAATGATATAACGTTGATACGGCAAAAATATCACCAAAGAAATCTGAAGATACACCCCATCTGCTACCTCCGACTAACCTTAATAATGTTAATTTTTTTATTTGCCTGCAATAAATGAATTCATCCATTCATTGGTTGTTTAGTGTACTGGACTAAGCAACCGATGTTAAACATCGTTGAAAATCTATTTTGTTGAATTATTATTGGTTAATGGAATAAGATTTTTTATTTAAGGCTGATTTTTCAACAATAATTAGTTATTTATTAATGTCTTTCTTAATATACTGCTAGGGCAATTAGATTAGTCCACTGGGCAAACAAAACAAGTTCAACAATTGTCGATTTTTTCCATTGGTTGATTATATACTGACTGATGAAGTATGAATAAAATTAGAGGGTGATAGTTTTGTGTATCATTTATCTGTAATAAATGAATGTATCCATTCATTTCTTGGGCAAATAAATTTGTGCACTGGGCAGACCAATTGATGTAAAATATAAGTTTGTTTAACGAGTATTGCTTGATGGATATTCTCTGTAAGATGGATATTTCATTAATAATTTGTTGTCAATTAATGTCTTTATTAATTTATTGCATTGGCAATCGGATTTCACCTCTGGGGAAACGAACCAAATTTGGAAGTTGTCGATTATTTCATTTATTGATTGCGTTTGGGAAGATGAAGTATGGCTATAATTCGACGCGATAATTTTGTATATAATTCATTTCCAATAAATCAATTTACCGATTTTTTACTTGGGCAAATGAATTAGTGCAGTGGGAAAACCAACCGACTTCAAAATCTCATAAATATCTATTTTGTTACCTGATGAAACAAATGTTGCCTGATGAATAAAAATTTTTTCTTCGAGATAGTTATTTCATTCACTATTTGTTATATATCAATGCCATTGGTTATTCCTTGCTTGGGCAATGGGATTTGTCCACTGGGCTAAGTCTGAAAATTGCCGATTATTCCATTTGTTAATTTATGTGAGCCGATGAAGTATGACTAACATTTGAACACGATGTTGTGTTTAATCTCTTTGCAATGGATTGATATTCCTATCAATCCTTTGGGCAAATGAACAGACGTCAAAAAAATGTTAACAATTTACTTTGTTAAATAATTATTTCCCGATCCAGTAAGAGTCACATTCAAATGCAACTTTTACTTATATAATTTGTTTATCAATAGATTTACCATTAATTTATTGCATGGGTATCCGGATTCGACGTCTCTGCAAACAAAGCAAGATCGAAAATAGTGTATTCGCACATTTGTTCATTAAACATCGGCCGATGGAGAATAATTTACATCAAAACGCGATTATTTCGTAAGTAATGTGTTTGCAATGGATTATTCAGCATTTTATTGATTGAGCAAATGAATTAGTGCATTGGACAAACAAACTGCACTATCAGTGGTCCTTATTGGAACATATGTCACGATCGTTGGTTCTCTGTAAACTCGACATTGTTTTTTCTCTTATTTTGGAAGATGGGCAAAAAAGAATTTGGGTGGGCATAAGTTGGTTAACCTTCGGGAATCCAACAGTGCATCATTTTTTACTTATTTCAATTTTTGGGGGTTAAATAATTTTTTTGACCATGACTTTTTTGTGGGGCGTTGGCAAAAAATGTTGCTTGGTGAGCACACAAGGGCTAACCTTTGGCAATCCAGATGCGTATGAGCTTTTGAAAAAGTTGATGTTGGGGGTTCTCCCGTCACTAAAATCAAAATTTTGTTTTACGTATTCCTTTTTTTTAAGGGTGGGCAAAAAAATTATTGGGTGGGCATACGTTGGATTATCTTGGGCTATCCAATTGTGCATTATTTTTAATCATTTTAATTTTTCGGAGTGAAAAACGTTTTATGTGAAAAAAAATTTGTGGACCATATCTTTTTTCTTGGGGNATATGGGATAACCTGGGCAATCCATGTGCATATATATATTTTTAAAAGATTCGATGTTCGTTCGTTACTAAAACCAAAAGTTTATTTTGCGTATAACTTGTTTTTGAAGGGCAAAGAAATACCATGGGTAAAAACATTATTGGGTGGGCATATGTGGGCTTTCCTTGGGCAATCCAACTATGCATAATTTACTCACCAATTTGAAATTGGGGTGCTGGTAAAAAGTTTTTTTTAATTTTCTTTTGATCGCAACTTTTTTTGGAGGGGGGCATACAAAATTTTGGGTGGGCATACATGGACTTACCTTGGGCAATACAAGTGCATACAGTTTTTTAAAAAAAGTCGATGTTGGGGGTGCTGCCGTCACATGCCTCCTGAGCATGTAACAGACTTCGTTCGCGTGCTCCCTCTCTCGACACCACAACTATACTGAGAATTTAATTTTAGTGTCTTAGGTAAGTCAATGTCAATTCTTTTGGAAGAAAGTATATAACAGTTATAGGAAGAAGCGATAATTAAAATATATTTCGTGTAAATCCAGTTTCTTCTACTTCTCTTTGGCACCAAATTCAAAAAAAAAAAAAAAAATTCTAAAACAATTTTCATTAAAATTTCGTGAAAACTTTAAAGTAACTTCATGTAAACTTCATGTAACTTTTTGAAATGTTTTACAGAAAATATATTTAAAAGATTTGTAATAATTGTGATGAAATTTCAAAAGTTAAAATAAGAGCTTGAGAAAGAAGAGTATAAGCGAGTTCAAACAAACAATTTCAGGAAAAGTTCAATATGAAATGCCCACGGTATTTCTAAAACAGAGTGACCAATGATTTATAAAGCAAAAATTGTAAGATATGAAGTGAGAATAGTCAGCCTGGCTTAGCAATGATTATTACAGATGCGCCAAACATTCATATTCGTACTTGCATTACATTATTACGGATAGAACACTTATCATTCACTAAAAGAACACAACTTATTCACGTAAAAGACGTCGCACCCATGCAACAATACAACCTACTTCATTATAATGAAATTGCCCGCAATATATTTACCAATGGTGCAATATACTATTACAGCAGTAGGGGATCTATTGGAGGGGGGGACAATAACCCCCCCTTGGACCTGAACTCTCAACATATACTTTGTCACTTTAAACAATCAATTTGGTTACTATTTAAAAATTGTTGATTATTTGTTTGATGAGTTGATGTATTTGATTTAAAAGATAATATTTATAAAATTTGTAGTGTAAAACTATGATTTTCAAACATCCCTCTCCGGTTAGCCTCCCCCCCCCCCTCCCTCTTGACTACATCAGTATATTAACGTAATTAGTCTCTATATTTCTATGTAATTGGTTTGTTGAGGAAGCTAATGTTTTTAGAAGAAGTTTGTATGTGGTCCTTATTATCTTGAATATGAGAACCGTTTCACTCCTTGACCGTTCTCTCAAGGGTAAATATCATGCGTTCCATTGATAGTTCATAAGGAGGCTTGAAAATTTCATTTGTGCGGACTTGTCTGTTGCTTGAAATTTGTTACTTTCGTTCTTTGGAACATAATGCGCTCTTATGATGGCGGAAGGAGGGATATGTGCTCAAGGGTTGTAAGAACGAAATGTCTGTGTGTATTATGATACCTTATGTATTGCATTGTACTATTTCGTATTTGTCATTGAGTAATTGTACCACACGATTAGCACCGAAAAGAGGGTTGGTCCGGTGTCTTTATTTATTTCCTTCACAACGCATTGTTGATATTATTGTTATCAGATATTTGTTTATTTATTTATTTAATGTCTTTTGGTGAGGTTCGGGCCATTTGGCCCGCTCTTCCACCTTGACTTGGGTAAGGGAATTGGGAAGATATAAACATTTGTCAATTATTTCCTTAATTGTCGCTGTTATGATTGATGTCACGTATATATTTATCATATTCTATCAAATTCTTGGCTGATACTTGTTCATTTTTAGAAAATAATTATTTTTTTTGTTTCTTTAACTCTGATAAAATATGTGACACTTCGATAATTTGTATGAGTTATTGTAATTATAAAAATAGTTTTGAATGATTTAAAGGTTTTTTATATGGTATGAGTCTTTTCTATTTGAATAAATTATCCAAAATGTATACATTTCAGTGATGTAATATTCTTACTTTATGACTACACAATATGAGAGAATTTCCTATATTTCCTCTCTACAAATTTGTGGTAATAAGTTTAATTTTTGTGCTTCAAGATAAAAAGCTCTATTTCTTCTTTTTATTCACACATTTTTATATTGTGTTATTCCTTTAAATTTTATTTTATCAAGTTCATCTGACATTTTGGTTGCAACTTGTTTTGATATTCTTTAAGATAAATCTTTTTTCTCAGAATATCTTATGTCTGACTCTTCTTACTTGTAGGGCAGACTTTTCTCTCCGAAGTTCTTTTCTCCGATTCTTTTCTCTCCGAAGTTCCTTTCTCCGATTCTTTTCTCTCAGCTGCACAGAAAGACGAAGTAAATGCACTCGCTTTTCCCATACAGATGAAAACAATACACTTTGAACGAAACTGAGAGCTTGGTCGGCGTAACAAGTGAAAATTTAATTTTCTAACTTATTCAGATTATCAATTATCTTAATAGGATAGAGACCTGAAGTATTGTATTTTCGTTCCTTTTATCGTGGTATTTTATTTCGGAACATTATATGTGGCTGCATAAAAGATGTTTACTTTTTAATTTAGACATTCATTCTTTCATTTATTATTATATATCGGTCGTTTTTTCTATAATCAACCTAAAAAATCAAGCATCTTAGAATTGACCAAACCCGTTTAGTTCGATAAAAAATGAAGGTAGATCTCATTCATCCGATTTCTTTGAATATTTAATTTTGACTTTATTGTTGTACATCCGTTTCGTGCGAAAATGAAGCCTAGGCGTACAGTAAAAGCAAAATAATTTAAAAAATGAACTGAAATGATTCACATATATGTCGAGTTTGAATATTTAGGGTGCATTCTTTTCCCAGAACTCCACGTATAAAACTGGAAGGATGGTGGAGCACATTTATAGAAACCAAAAATCAACAAGGTACATTATGTCTCCCGAAGGAGATATATTGACACGAAGACAGGAAAAACATAGACAAAAAGTGTGTGAAGAGCTTCATTAGGGGAATAAAATGTTATATAGTTTGTAGTTTGGCATTGGGGGGTATGTTCTACCTAGTGTCTCGTGAATCCCCGCGACGTCGGCGAGAGATCTGTATCACAGCTAATGGGGTGAAATTTGAACATGTTGTATTTCATTGTTGGTGAACTTTGAGCACCGGTATCACTTCAATTTCCGTAATAAAGAGCCTTGCTCAAAATTTATAGTGTTCTCATTCTACCATATTGTCATTATATGTCGTTCCAGAAACATTTCCTCCGTGGAGACATGTGTACCTCCATGCCTCCAATTTTTGAACGTGGAGTTAGGATTGTAGTCAACCGTAAATCTTACTTTTGCTCTAAGAAGAACATTTTAAGGTAAAAAATTATAAAAACGCTACTTTTTTTGAAAATTCATTTCCGTAAATACACAATAACCGATTTTTATATCACCGATTAAAAGTCTTACCTATTTCATTATATATTTGTTAGAAACAAAAACCCATTTATAAACTTTTACTAATTTTAAAATGTTTTGGGAATATTTTGCGCAAAATCGTTGGTTGTGTATTTAAGGCATTGAATTTTGGAAAAAGTTCTTTTTTCTGTCTTTGATGAACAAAGGATTCAAGAAGACTCTAGAATAGACCCTAAAAATTCATACTTAATGTTTATATAAGGAGTCTATTTAAAATTTTAGAATAGTTTTAAAAATTTGTCGCGTTTCCTGCACGCTTAGGCTTCATTTTCCCTCGAAACCGCCTTGGAGCAACTGTATGTTAAGAGTTGGAAATATATCGAATAAGCTGTTCGTTTTCCGTATATGAGGTATCGAATAACCTTCGTTTTTTATCGAAGTGTACGGACAAATAAGATTCGTCAGTTCTGAGATGATCGATTTGTTTTCGGCCGAGTACAGAAAGTGTGACCCATATTACTTTATCAATCACCCTTAAGAAGTACTCAAATTTCAAATAAATGAGTTATTCTATTTAAATGTAAACGACATTATATTTTATGATATGAGACTGATCATTTTTGCTAGTATTTTAAGTTATGAAAGTACTTTCTCACAAAAGCAGATAAAATTTTACCATTCAGCTTTTTGTGAATAGGAATAATTACCAAGAAAGTGTGAGATGTTGACAATCTCATTCTTTAGTTTTTTATTCTATTTTGGTACGGTTACGACTGAATTTGGTTTTGCAATGGAAAATTTTGGGTTTGTTCCTTCAAATAAGAGAGTTATTCGGGGCATGAGCAAGGAATATTTTTTTTGGCGGGTTGGGCAGAAGAACCACCTTTTTTCCCTCCATCATTTGGTCCATCTTTCTCAGCTTGGTCTTTATTTGACAAAGCATCAACGCCGGGAAGGTTTTTACCTGAAATGTAGAAACACATTAGATGAGCAAACGTCAATTTATATCAATCGAAATAATAAATCAATTGAAAAACAAACTAACTGACAAAATTAAAGGAACACTGTAAATTTGGTTGAATGTTCGTTCTTGTGATTTCAGAAACTATTGCAAATATTGATGAAACAAGGGAATAATGCATGTGTCGGGTTAAAGACAATAATTTGACAAGAGCCGTTTCAAATATTTAGTTTTACTAGAAAATTATTAAAAACATACAGCGTATCTATTATCAATTGCTTAGAGAACAATTGATGGATCACTTTTGAAATTTTTTTTACAACATTGAATTTAAATTGTGCGTCTTTGGAATACGATTGGTTTCGGAGCGTGTTGACCGCGTACTAATAATCATCTTCATCGACAAAGGGACTGTTCAACGGTGGCGGGGCGACGCGAGGTGGAGCCTGACACCTGCAGGCTTGCGATTTTTCAGACAAAACTACAACTCCTGGAAGTTTTTTACCTGCAAAAAAGAAAAATTCGCTTTAAGGAAGATTTCCTACAATTATGTAGTTCAATAGAATATAAATGTTGTGTAGGATGAATCTCAGGGTATATTTATGGTGATGATTGATTTGGGTTATTTTATGGTATGATAAAAACAGATCCTGAATCATGTAACGGTCCGTGTATTGACTCCCTTTGTGTTTGTATGTATTACAAATTTATTTTAAATAAATATTTTATTCGTAATTGATCACTCTACCACATGTAGGTTCATAAATTTCCGTAATTTAAAGGTCAAAGTCCTGCTGAATGGACCTTCTGGAAGGACTTTTTTTACTTCGGCCTTTGCTGAGTACTGAGACCTGCCGGAAGAACGTTCGTTTTCGTATTCACAGAGCCTGCCGGTTGGACTTCAGTTATTCAAGCAGTTCTTTGGTCATCACAAATGTGAAATTTACGTTTTAGATTTAGATAAATATTTAATATAAACTTTATATATTTAATGTAAATAATATTTTTGTAGGCTTCACAAGACATGCGAATTTTTAGGTAGCAAACATCAGAATTTAAAAAAATTCGTAAAAGAAACTTTCGGATTGGAATTTTTGAAGAATTTTTGCGCTACTAACGTATACTCTGAGCGTTTACGTGGTAGTTCTGCGGTCGTATCAGAAGAACAGGAAAACCTCTATTAATCATTTAAAGTGTGTCCTACCAGCAAGACAATACTTACTTCCTGAAGACCCTTTTACGGTTAAGGTGGAAAGTCTTCATATTATAATTATGAATGGTAAAGAGAAAATATATTTTGTCAGGATGGGAAATAACCTGATTTCAGTGCAACTCACCCTCAAGAAGCTCCAAGCTGGCGCCTCCCCCGGTGCTGACGTGGCTCACTTTGTCTTCAGTCTGAAATTTCTTGCATGCAGACGCCGTGTCTCCACCGCCGATGATGGTGACGGTGCCGCCTCTTGTAGCTTCCACCACTGCATCCATTACGCCCTTCGTCCCTTTCTCAAATTTTTTCCATTCAAACACACCCATGGGTCTGCAATAAATGGATATGAGGAAACTTGGGAAATGAAAATGAGTCGTCTGGTATTAAAACAAGACATATCCCTTCCACATTTTTTTTCAGCAAACAAAAAACTCTATAATATTTGTATAAACATTATATATTTATTGCAAGCTTTATATGAAATAGGGAAGTATTTTTCTTAAATATCAAGTTTGTTACTACTTTATTAACATCTATGAATATTAATATTTTGGATGTACCTTAATTGGATTTTAAAGTCGATATACCTTCTTTGTAAATCATTAATTTGATGTGTCTTATTTCGAAAACAATATAAATCTAGCTACTTCTCTTCATCTTTTTTTCTTGTTTCGGAACCAACTACTTACTTTAGCATTTAAAAACAGCATTACTGTTTTGAATCTCGTTATATCTCCCGTTTACAGAGGCCACTTAGGACTTGTAAAACCTGCTTTACCCAATATCGCGAAAAGTAATTATTTGTCTTGTTTTGATACTAGACGACTCAAATAATAAAAGTAGTTACGTAGAGAAGTAGAAAGTGCGAATTGAATACATAATAGCTTTGTCAATTAATAAGACAATTGTTTTCAGAAACAAATTATTCAAGACACTTGGCAAAAGACATCAAACTAATGACATAAACTGACGAATAAGTTGAAAAAAATACGCTCTTGTGAGTATTTGTTGCCAAATGTAATTTTTCTTAATATTTGATTCATTTCTAATAATCATTTTGAGGTAATTAGAGGGAAAAGACAATATGAGAAACATCTGATCAACTTTACGAGTATTTTTCTTTTCTCACTATGATGTATAGTTTAATGAAAATTGCCAAAGTTAACTGTGTATGCCAAAGAGATCATGATTTTATTTCTTTTAGTTTCGTGAAAACTTTTTCTGTGTATTTTATCAAAATACTGTTTAGAAACTAAGTTACCAAATTCGGAAGGCAACTCAGTTAAGGCAGGATGAGCGTGTCAGGAGCTCGTCAAATATTTATATTTAGGAAATTCTCAATAATGTTATCTATTCTATGTTATATTGGAAATTTCCACTATAACAATAATTCAGGAATACTAGTGTATTAAAAATTGTGAATCATTAATTACACCGTTCAAATTTTTATGATGTACCTATAAAATGGTTTCTATTTTGACATCAGTTCTCTAGTTTTACAGCTGATTTCTTTATTTGTCACGAAAGAGAATTCAAATTTCGTACTCCTCTTTTCTATAGCAAATTCTTGACACAATCCTTTTTATATCTATTTCATGAGAAATTACATGGAAATTAATATAAGAACTGTCCCTTTTGAGGATTTATCCAAAAGATCCCGTACAACTTCAAGATGTTTCTTTTTTTAAGTACTAGCTCCCAAAGTTCAAATATTATTAGACGAAATGATAGATAATAAATTCTTCTTTAATTAAAATACAAATTCACGACATTGATAAAATGATGCCACTTCGTTCATGCTACCTTAAATTTTCGAAGTTATGTCAAATTTTCAATTACCCATTCCACACAATGAGACGTGCTTCCCTTACTACTTTTGCATAATTTTCGATAGTTTTAGGTCCAATGTCCAAACCCATTTGACCTGACTTCAGTCCTTCTTCTTTCGTTGCGCTCCCAACTTCCGTGTTCTCATCGAATTTCGCCCCAGTGACAAAATCACACGGCAGGTGAATCTCCACGTTGTTTTGTTTTGCCTTGTCCATCAATTTAGGCACTATCTCTGCTCCTTTATCATCGAACAGGGAGTCTCCAATCTACAATAGCAAAAATAATCCAAGATGTCATTTTATTTTTAGCATTTTTCAGTAATATTTTATAGCCTCAAATATTTTTTTTTCAGGAACTCTCACTGAATGAACTGATTGTGACATGAATAACAATTACTATATAAAATAATGAAAATAATAATAATTTTGAAGTTTTTTTTCTACACAAAACAGTACGAAAATTGAATTGTGATGCAAAAAGCAGAAAGAAGTTAGCAAGAGGAGCAAGTTTTCAAAAGCAAGAATGTGATTCGAAGCTTAGTGTTAATAATGTGGCGCTCGGTTGGAGTTACGGGGGACTCCTACGGAACGACTTATGCCACGCAACCTTAGAGATAATAAAATAATTCTTATCTTACCGATCTGCCGATTATTTTACCAATGAATTATTATTTCTTATAATACCGATGACTATAAGCGGCGCCTGCGCTACTGGGAAATGTGTCATTTATAATTTCATAGTCATCGGTGTAATGCATTGCTTCTGCGTAAAACATTCCACAGAACAATCAAATGTCACGACCTGTATGTGAGAGTTCAGCGAATGTATCTCAGATAGAACGGTGTGTTTCATTCACAGACAAAAGTCGATTTAAACTTACAATTATTCCCGTATAATAATTTTGTAAAATGAACTTTCACAACATTGACACTTATGCCATTCGATTCCTGATATTAAAATCCCCTGTATATCAAGTCTCGGCAAAATTTCATCATCAGTTTACGTGATAACCGATTTTAACCTACAATTATTGCTCGTATAAAATTAGAAATACATCCCTGCCATGATGAAAGTTTGATTTGAACATTGACGTTGCGTTACTGATTACGGTAGAAGGTAAACAATATCGTGATTCGATAAAACATTGACAGTAGAGAGCAGTGGTGGATTGGCCTCCCCCCCCCCGTCTTTAGGGCAGCATGTGAATTGCAGCTTACGATTTTCGCGCCCCGACATAATATAAAAGATTTTAAAAACAAAATACGACATATTCTAAAATTAAGTTCTGTACATAGCAGCTAAAGAAAAATAACACTAACAGGAATTGAGAAATGTATTTATTGCCGGATGTGTGTCTGAAAGTAAATATTAATTTTACAATTCATTTCTCAACTAGGACTGTCTTGGACCTGCATGCAACATAAAATAGAGGTACCGCACGAACTCTTAACCTATATTTTTTTGGACTTGTGCTACCTATTAATTATTCATCATAAACATCTAAGAGTTATTAAAATAATTCTCTTAATCTATTTCATGCGCCTGTATATTTGAAGCTATGTAACATAAGCAATCTTGCCTCATAACGCTTGTACTAATCAGCATCTTCAAAAATTGGTAGCATCTACACATACTGCACTCTTAATTCCTTTGACTGAAATTCCAATCAATGATTGTGAATTTCAACTCGAGCGTGGACAACATACCGCCTAGAGTAAAATCCATGCATAGTGAAATTGTTGACGCCAGCATATTAAATTTTGTGACAAAAATGTTTCAGAAGGGCTCGAATCTGCCCCTCCCCCCCAGTCTTTACCACTTCCAAGTGCCGGGTGTTAATCAATCTTTGCCACGGAAGAGACTGATTACTCCAGACTTTCCCCTTGTTAAAATTATGCGAGTAAGTGGAAACGAAAATTGTATCTCTTTCGGTGCGTAGATTTGCAACATATTTACGCGCGTGATGTAAATGATATTTAGTTATGTGATATGATGTGTAGGTAAATATTCATAAAAACTATGTTTTCATCCATTTTAGCAAATATAAATGAAATCTTAAATTTCTTTTTCTTGTGAGTTACAAAATTGGCTGAAACAAGATTTTATTTTAGATTTCTCTCCACTATATCAGTGGTGTCATCTTGTTAAGAATTCTGTCTACCTGCATTCACTTGATTTGAAACAATTTAATGACGAACTATTGAAGAGCTAGTGATTAACTCAGAAATCACTCAGACCTTCGAAATACGACTAATAATTAGCTCAAAGGGTTTGGGTGACATAATCAAATCATTGTAGTTATACACTGCAACATTGGATGCATATAAAACTGAAATTGTATTTTAGTCGTTTCTAAGGAGCCAATTTCACTTGAAGAAATTAAGAGTTTATTAAGCATTTTATTTCTATCAACTCCCGAAAGTAAGAAGAAATGTGAAGCAATAGACTTTCTTCATAATTCAACTTAACTCCATTTTATCGTTGACTTTCAGAAATGTAAATGCCATTCCTCCGGCTATGATCATAGCATCCACTTTATCAAGCATGTTTTCGATCAATTGAATTTTATCTTTTACTTTGGCACCACCTAATATGGCTAAGAAGGGTCTGAAACAAAATGGACAGATTATGTAAAAAGACACGAACGTAAAACACATTTAATTGTATTTCCCATAACAGGTGAACAAAACAACTAATAGCAAGAAATTAGTACTAATATTTCGAGGTAAATATGACGTGACATTAAGTATTTAATTCCTGATTACGTTAATGAAATGGAAGGAAGTGTGAGTGACATTTTATATAACATCCAAGACTACCAGTATTTTGTTAAAAATTCTGATACTATTTTTCTTTCGCGTTTTAGACTTGTAAGTTCTGTATGTATGAAATATTTTTCAAGCTTTCACGACATTCTCACCTTTGAGGATCTTTTAGAGCCATATCAAAGTAGTCAAGTTCTTTCTTCATCAATAGCCCTGCTGCTCGCACATCGAAGCCTTCACCAAGCATCGAACTGTGAGCTCGGTGAGCAGTTCCAAAAGCGTCATTGCAATATATGTCTGCCAATCGACGCAAAGAATTGCGGAACTCTTTTGTATTCTTCGGATCTGCTTTCATCTAGATCATTTACAACCATAACATGTATAGATAACTTACAAATTATGTATTTATTAGTCTCGGATAAAATTTAAACTTGTGCACTCAGTTTTTCAATTTCAATTCAATTTTTTAAAATGTAAGGATATTGACACATTGTGGTTCAACCAACAAAATTTTACGTCTACCACCTTTAATTTCTATTTTTTTCACCTTTAACCTATGCAAATCCAGAATGAACAACAAAAGCCAATTATATGTATCAAAAACATTCCAAAATTTGTACTAGAAAGTAAATGTGTTTTTAATGTTTCATTGTATGTAAATGTATCAAGTGTTTTTTATTTAAAGTCAATTGAATTGTATAAATTAACGACTTTGACCTAATTTGTAACACATTAGAAATTGGGTTTTATGTTTCAGTGATTAATAAATATATTGAGTAAAAATTAAACTCGTACATTGCTAGTACTATACTCCTGATGGACCAATATTCGTACATTTTTCGATGATAATTTAAAAAGTAAAATTAGTTTTGTTAATATTTTTAAAACCATCTCTTAATACTGCCATTTTTTAAAAAATGTTGACATACTCATTGGTAGGGTTATAGTTAACAACCATCCCTGTGCATTTTTTTGTAATTTTGATACTTTTTTATTATAATTTAGCGTATAGAAAACTAGATCGTGCATCTGAAAAAGTAATTAATTCATGCAAATTATCATCTTTCAAATTAAAAAAAATCAAAAAAAATTTATTCAATTTTGAAAATTGGAAATTTCGAGATTCTGCCTTTAATACCTCTGAAATTGAAAACGTCTGCGTTGATAAATGGGTAGGTTTAATCAGGACAGCGCATTAAACATTCTTTCCCTTCTCAGCCGTTATAAAAAGAAATATAGAAAATTCCATGTATTGATTTTTTAGATATTTGTTTTAAAAACATTTACCAAGGTGATATCGCAATTAATTCATTAGACAGCGAAAAAATACACCATACCTCTAGCCTGAATGACAAAAATTTGAAAACATATCTACCCCTTCGCACCCAGTAAAAAAATTGAATTAACAATGTTTACATACAAATGTAACCATGTGGACCCATGGGTTAGGGTGTCCCCCCGAAGGGGCAACAAAATTGTGATTTAAGAGCAAAATTTATAATACTGCTGATAATAATGAATAGCGTATTCACGAGTCTTATTAAAATGTAAATATCCCTGAACTAAAATAATGGTTATATTAACAGTATGAATATACAATAATATACATTTATTTATATCATTATTTTTTTAATTAAATACAATAAACATAAATTTCACTTAAATAAAATTATGTTGTCAATAAATAATATGTTGAATATTCTTTGAAAAATTTTGTTTACTTTGTGGAATTAACTACGTCGCTCTCACATGAACTTCTCTGGTGGGAGGTTTTAAACTGAGTTAAATACTTAAAAATTGAAAATAATGTCTTTGTCATCCACAATTATCTAAAATAATAATATACTTATCCGCATTTATTTATTGTTGTTGTCAACAATTATTAACAATGTTTATGTTATTATGGGAAATGGTTCCTATTAAGATTTTTTTATTATAGATATTTCTGGACTAATTTTCCGAACTACTACAAAATTAAATCAGTGAACGACAACACAAGCATGATGCACGATACGAATCGACAAGAAAGTTGGCTACGGAATGCGTACTGCGGAAGTGAAAGGACTGCAGCAGAAAGAGACTGCCGGGCTGTCCGTCCGGGAGATCACTCGTGACGTGTTTGCGTATGACCATGTTTCACAATGCCGCTCTTCCTAATTCGAAGGAAAAACGCCCGTCCGGATCTCGGTGTCACTCTCAATCTACTCCACACGGAACCCGGACGGACGTTCGCTTGTTCTGCGTCCCAGGCCCAATCCTTCTCTCTGGGTTACGCTCAAACGTGGACAGAGTAATCCATTAAAATATTCACGATAACAAATTATGGATTTTTTTCAAAGAAAACCATTTGTTTTCGTGCACGGCAAAATTAAATTCTAATACAATATAAAATGTATAGAAAAATCTCTCACAATGAAAAAAAATACGTTTACATCTTGGGAACTATACATTGCAGTAAACAGGACTATCAACGATATTCTTTGTTCTAAATGTTTCATTTATTAAAAATAGTCTTGTTCCAAAAATAAATAAAATGAAAATTATTAAGGTAAACATTTGTTGGGTAAGCCTAACTAACGCAATATGTAACCAGTGCAATTCAAATTTTGATGAAAAAGCATATGATTGAACGTGTTTTAAAAACTACACGTAAAAATACCATTAAACCTATTTATAACAAATATTTCTGGTCAAATAGTGTCGAGCAATTTTATTTTGAAATAGGTTGCATTGAAGTGGAACTACATCTTGTTCTGTGCTAAATATTTTGTAAAAGGTATGTTCTTCAGTTCAACGCCCAAAATACCTTTTTATCTTCCGTTATTCCTTCTTCTTCGATATGAAATCTTAAGTTCTCCAGAAGAATTATGGTTCCCTCCTTTGGATCTTCACATTCTGCTTCGATTGCGGGGCCCACACAGTCATCTAAGAACTTGACGTCTCTGAAACACGCAACAATACCTTTCAAATCAACACCTCTAATTTTTGTAATTTTTTAACTGAATTTGTTGATAGAATTCCCCTGAAATCCTGTAACCTAGGATTGCTATTCGCCATAACTTAGCGTAGAATGGGACTGAGAACAATTATGCATAATGGTAGAAATACACAAAATGTTAACAACAAAAATAATACTATAGAAGTACTTTCGGAACCAACAATATATCCGTATATTCAGAATATTTTCCTATTTGTTCTTGGGAAAATACCAAACAAATCTTCACCTTTTCGTTTTTAATTACCTATCCTAGAATCAAATTTCGATCCCTGTCCAGTACTTATGGCCAAGCAAGAATTTGAAGGGACTGCAGGTGGCATGAGCAAGATGCTCCATGTTCCGGCGCTATTTTGTGCATTGTAATGATGTCCCTTGGAACAAAGAATTAAACCAAGGGTAAAAAATGACTGGAGTGAATATCTCATGACGTCAAGAATTGTCTGTACACCAAATATTATCTTCAAAATGGGAGGTTAAAGGGAACTGTTTCATGTATTTCCCCATTTATTCATGAAAATTCAGGGAAGTATAGTTCCCAAATTCTAGTATTGTATATTATGTCACGTGTTGCAAATATTGTAGGGTACTACAAATATCTCGAGTCGTGTATAGAATTGCCTGGAATAAATTACATTAAACTCTCATAAAAACTTAAGAATTAGATTTGTAAAGAACATAATTTTTTAATCCTAAATTTTTATTCTGAAACTTGTGACTTAATTATATAATATATTTTGTGTTTCAAGTCCTTTTGTGGGAAGTACCTTCATTTTCTGAAGGAAAATGTTGTATGACGTACTCATAGTTAAAGCTTATGGTATTGTTAACTCTTATAGTATAAACATTAAATGTTTAATAAGAAAGTGTTAATCTTATTTTGATAGCTTGTTCTTT
This sequence comes from Laupala kohalensis, assembly GCA_002313205.1. NCBI lineage: Eukaryota > Metazoa > Arthropoda > Insecta > Orthoptera > Trigonidiidae > Laupala > Laupala kohalensis. The sequence continues at coordinate 40,126 of NNCF01128428.1, forward strand.
TACATGTGCGTTGTTTAAATGGTTGCGTTGAAAATATAAAATCTCATAATGCCAATTTGGGCATTTTATGGAGAAACATTTTATGTTTAACAAATCATTTTGAGGATATAATACAAATTTTGAGGAAATTATACAAAGGAGCTATGGGGTCAACAATTACGTACTGTGCGTGTGTCTGGATGAGGGAGGTACAATTGATCCATAGTGCAAGGATACTGCAGTCTCTTCAGCGTCAATGCTTGGTGGGGTGGTGTTGGGCATACCGTAGTCTCTCAAATAAAGGATTGCAAGTGCAAGGATTAAGAAGAATAACCCTGGAAGTGACCGAAAGGTCGAGGAACAGGGAAAAAGGAACAAGAAAATAAAAGAAGGAATATTTTTAATAAAATCCCTGTTTCCTTGACCTAGATGTTGCCCTTTATTGCCATGTTATCATGTTCTATTCGTGTAGTGAGCAAAATCGGTGGAAGAGCAATGACAAGTTGAAATATGTTTAATAATTTACGTTCTCTGGTTACATGCGCAGGACTTCTCGCTTTTAAGCGACCCCTCCAGAGGGTAGGAACATTCATCCGTCCAGACATATTAATAGAGATTAGATATCGAAACAAAGAGCAGTGAAGAAAGAAAAAAATGTTAGAAATATTCTTATAAGAACGCGAGTATTTACAATAAAGGTTAATAGACAATATCCGTTTTATTACTGCCAATTACAAATGTTCATTTATTACGATGTTCATATGCTTGTTGATGAGGCCGTTTGAAAAATTCTTATAATATTTCGTGCCAATCTCTGACTTAACGTATTTCTGGTTGTGAGAATGTCTGTATTAACTCTCTTATGGCCTCTAATGACCTCGATGTTGACGAGCCCTAATGCCCCACAAAAAAGAAAACAACAAAAAAAACTCTCTTACCCGTGAATACATGTATTTGAATTTTTTTATAAAGTAGAGGTGAAGGAAGCCAATTTAATTCCCAGTTACATCTACGGTAATCTATGCGTCGTTGGAATTTAAGGCTAGTTTAAGTTCTAAGAAATTTGTGTAAGATTTTTTGCGATATTATGTTAATTAAAAAACACTAGTTTTTGGCTGTAAATGAACCACCACACATTTCTTCTCATTTATTTCATTCTAATTTACCACAAAATAAAGATAAGCCGCGCAACATGACTCCCGCTCTGGCTGCTGAGCCGAAAGTGATGATGCGGGGGTGAAAGAGCAGGAAAATAAATCCTTTTCTGAAAACATTTGGCATTCAGAGCGAAGGGTCTACTAATCCGACGCACACCTTACGGATTTTCCCGCTCACGACAGAAGTACGACGAAGGGCAATGTTCGTCGAGGGGGCGATGAAGTCGTTTTCATGGGAAGTGCGACCATCCCACCCCATTAGCAGACTCACCCGTAGTTTGCAGACTGACTAGTAGCTGCTGGGCCGAAGCGAGAGTTATGTTTCACGTTTTATACGTTCAATACACCAGATTTACCATAAACCAAATGCACCAATCGATAATACTAAGAACGCACATTAAAACACACATTTTTAAATTGCACCCCAGTTTTTTAAATAAATGACATTAAATGTTTATAAAGGATAATTCAAACAACCATACTTATGACGCAATTCAAAACATTGAAATACAACGAACGCTAACACCATAAACAAATCTAGATAAAATTTGCTCACTTTTCACATTTTGCTTGTTTTTCTTTTTTTTTTAAATTAAAATTTCTCATACTAAATTTTTTTTAGGGGGGGGGGCTTTAGGGCTCGTCAACAGCGATGTCATTAGAGCCCTTAAAACTTGTACAGGTAGGGAAAATGCAGTTACGCACTAGGGAGAGCCGACATGACTCTCCCCGCGTGTGGGACTCGCCGAAAGACTCAGCCATACCCACTAAAGACCCTCCTGCATTACAACTCTAAACACAAATTCCAACATATCACATGACTTTTACTAGAAACATTAAAAAAAAAAAAAAGAAGAGGAAAGAGGAAAATGAAAGATACCCTAGTCCTAATAGCGTCGGGATCGAAAAGAACAAGAGGTGGCCAAGGTAGGTCAGAAAAGAGAAAGGAAGGAGCATGGCACAAGTAAGTGGGAGCAATACCAGACTCAGTCTCATACTGAACTAAGGGAAACTGTTTCCACACGTAAACATACAGATGTCTATGAAAAACAGTTTCAAACAAATATTCTTAAA
>NNCF01128428.1:42542-87772 GCA_002313205.1 Laupala kohalensis
ATATATATATATGATGTTAAGTAGAAATTGCTCCAAAATTTATACAGATTTTCCAGTTTAAAAAAATACTAGTTTTCCGAATTTTTACTGAAGAAACATTAACGTGCAGTTTCAGATAGCGCCATGATGTCGCGTATCTGCCGCATCCGTTCGTGTCACGCTTTGTGAGTGCAATATTAAAGTGATCTATACATATTTCCCTAGTCAGCTCCGCGTCAACCTAGTCCCGTGTGCTGCAGAACAAATGTGCTTGGTGGGTTGCGATAACTAAGGCCAGTTTGAAACAGTGCGCAGTTGCGGAAGTTAAAATAAAAGAAAATTGCAGAAGGCGATAGGTGGTGTAGCAGTTAAAACCTCTGCGATCAGTGAAGGGAATTTCAGTTTCTATTCTTTTACTATTTACATCCCATTCTTGTTATCGCATACCTTATTCATGACTGACCGGAAGAAATATACGATACTGATAGAGGATTGTATCATTCCGGCAATTCCATTTGTTCAAAATTATGTCGTCCGCTATGAGTAATAGAACAGCTCTAGCAGTACAGTGAGTAAGATGTGGATCAAGTTGGGTTGAAACTTCTCGAAGAGTTCTGGACTAATTTTGGAACATATACATCCTGTTATGTATTTCCCTGCCTTCATATTAAATTCAATGCATATTTGTTTTTTGCAATACACGCCAGGAAAGTATAAATTCGTACTGGAATATTGTTTAAAGAAGACTACAAAGATTTGGGGGTCGTCTAGATTTTTGCGAGTGAGGTTGATGTTATTAAAGGGCTCATAGTTGTGTAGATGAAAGAATAGTTCTAGCATGCCCTATAAGGTCAGTTTTATATGCACTATTCACCGATAATCGATTAAATTATTCTCCGAACCTTTTAAGAAGAGTTTGTAACTCGTCGGCAACAGGTTTAAGTGTAAATTCTTTCTTCTTTTGACCATCTGGTCGACCCAGGTGTGACATGAGAATAACTGCCTTTGCATGGTGTTCCAGAACATAATTGACTGTTTCTAATGCGGCCTCTATACGTTGATTGCTGGTAATCTTTCCATCTTTGATTGGAACGTTGAAGTCGACTCTAGAAAATAAATAGCAATACTTGAATTGTATACATTTCAATACGTTTTAAAATTTGGCGCTTACTTGTAATTATGTTGCACGAGGCAGAACAACAGATATACGTTTCTACCAGGTATACGTTATTCTAAATTTGTTTACATTAATATTTTAATGTCTTAACTTTAAAACTATTTTTGAGACCTAATATGTTCTCTACTTAATAACCTTAACAATACGCTCATAATAACAATTTTGAAATTGAAGAAAATGTCACCAATAATGACAGTTTAAAATGTAATAAATTTCTTGATCTAGATAATTCTCCAACATATTATTAATAACCACAAAAATCGTTTGTAAATACATCTCAAATCACGAGTATATGAAAATATATTGGTAAAGCTTGCCTGATTAGGACTCTTTTTCCAGTGCAATTTACGTTATTAATTCCAAGTTTGTCACTCATATTTGCTGTATACTGAAATTTAAATGTAATTATAAAACTCAAACATTTGCTTGTTTCAACCAACAACGAAATGTATTCATGTCTCGCTTTCGTGTGTCTATTAAACTCCAGAGGGCAGCACAGATAGTCCTAACATTAGAGCATTGAATTTGCACGAATACTTTACTTAAGAAATTTCGTTTACGGCTCTGTAATTACCAAAAACACGTACATAATGTTTCATAAAATTCTGTACCTTCTTGACAAACTTGTTTTTGAAAAAAGTACGTTTATGCTCCTTTCTGTTATTAGTACGTATTTATTTTTGAAAATACTCATTCTCCTTAAAACTTTTATTATGAATTTTTTTATTCTGAAGCTAAAACACATTAAAATGCATTATGACGATATAAAACTGACTGAATTAAATTTTTAGACTTGTTTAAAAAAACGAATATTTTTTCTTGAATTTCTGGATACATGTTTAATAAAATTAATAATCACGAGTTTTTCATAAAAAAGAAGATACTGGAGATATTTCAAAAGTTTTATTTCCTCCTATTAGTAATAGTCATATCGAAGTAAAGTATAACGTTTAACTATTTAAAACTTCAAATAATACTACAAATTCGAGTTTATTTTAAGTGAAAAATTCATCCCATACGTGTACATATTCCTGGACTACCTCACGAGAACTCGAAATAATTTTGTTTTCTCCCAAGTGCTTTCCAATTTTCCCAATTCCCGTGAGTGAATGGTTAATACATCCTCACTAAATAATCGTTTAGTTACAGTCACTAAATAGTAGAAAAACAAACGAGTAGGAATGAATGTGTAATTCCATGGTCACGATCAGTTTCATCAAGATATAAACACTCCATTTGGTTTCTTTGTAACATATGTTGTCATTGCATATTACTAGAAATTATCAATATAAAGAACACCTGACAACGTTTACATATTTTAAATACACAAAAATATGAATACAGTTAAGTACTGAAAGTAATAACACATGATGATGTTACGTAAGTTAATTGTCAGTGACACATATCGAATATTAGCACCACGGTTTGGAGTTTTGATTCGAACAGCGAAAAAGTGGTTTCCTGATCCAGAATATATTAGGGAATATGAAGGAGTGATTATGACGCCACCAGCCCGCAAAAGTGAATTTTGTAAAGGACGTTATCCTGTTTGGACGGATAAAATAAAACCTCCAAAGAGGGAAGTGTGCAATTTACAGATCAACTTCGGTCCTGCCCATCCGTCCGCTCATGGTGTCTTGAGGCTAGTCCTGCTTTTGGATGGAGAGACTGCTGTTCGTATCGATCCACACATTGGTCTCCTGCATCGTGGGACGGAGAAACTAATTGAGTATAAAACCTACGTTCAAGCGATGCCGTATTTTGACAGATTGGACTACGTGTCAGCAATGGCAAACGAACAATGTTACTGTTTAGCCGTGGAAAAGCTTCTGAACATCGACGTTCCAATACGAGCCAAGTTCATTAGAACAATGTACGCTGAAATATCTCGAATTCTTAATCACATGTTGTGCGTTTCTTGTCACGTGATTGACTGTGGAGGCATAACGCCGTTTTTCTGGTTATTTGAAGAGAGGGATAAATTGATGGAGTTTTATGAAAGAGTGTGTGGGGCCAGATTTCATGCAGCCTATGTACGTCCTGGAGGAGTTGCATGGGATCTTCCTTTAGGTTTGATGGATGATCTATTCGACTTTTGCAGCAAATTTGGAGAACGTTTGGATGAAATGCAGGATCTTGTTACTGATAACCGTCTGTACAAACAAAGAACCGTTGATGTGGGTATCCTTTCAGCGGCTGACGCTATAGATTACGGATTATCAGGTCCCGTTTTGCGAGGATCGGGAGTGAAATGGGATTTACGAAAGACTCAACCTTACGATGCTTACGACCAAATAGAGTTTGATGTTCCGATAGGTCTGAAAGGAGACTGTTTCGACCGAATGATATGTCGCATAGAAGAAATGCGCCAATCAATTGGAATTATAAACCAGTGTCTCAATAAAATGCCGCCAGGAGAAATAAAAACAGATGACTGTAAAGTGAGTCCTCCTAAGAGGGCCGAGATGAAGCTCTCTATGGAAGCCCTTATACATCATTTTTTGCTTCACTCGAAAGGTTTCTCAGTTCCTCCTGGATCCACATATACTGCGATAGAGTCTCCTAAAGGGGAATTTGCTGTATATTTAGTATCAGACGGAAGCCCTAGACCTTACAGATGTAGGATAAAAGCTCCGACATTTGCAGGTCTCGCTGCTTTCGGTAAATTCATGCAATATCACATGATAGCTGATATTTCCGCTGCCCTAGGGACTATAGATGTTGTTTTTGGAGAGGTTGACCGATAATGATGCTACATTGACGTCACTGATATCCGTCTTATTTGAAAGCGGAACACGATTCCACCACATATTATCTCCATATTGAATTTGCATATATTGAACACTGAATTTATCTATATTTTTTATTGATATTTCAAATATAAAAAATGGTTTGTTTTTTCAAATTCATGAGCTCCGGACCAAGAAAAAAGAAGCAAGCTCCAATAATTCTCGATGGGTCCTTCTGAAAATGTAATGGGGTTTTTACACACCAACATATCATCTTCGGTATTTTTTCTACTGTTAAATTTATTATGTACGTAATATAAACTTCTTAATTTATTGCAGATAACGTAATACCGGAATTAACTTCTTTTGACAAATCCATTAATCTAAAAATTTCGGACGGAAAATATCAATCATTGTCCTTACATAACGGAGCATCCTTACATAATGGGCAAGGGGGTTGTTTCTAAATGATTAAGTTCTCTATTTAAAAGTAGATTTATGCTTTGAGAAATGGTTTGACGCTGTTCACACAATCCACATGTTTAGAATTTAACGTTTTTGCTGGCTAGTATGTATGTTCTCGTTTTTAATAAAAGATATAATTTCTTTGAAAATATACTCATTTGAAGTTTCCTTAATTAAAAATACTAATTAACATTTATTAGTATTCAGATCATTTCATTCTTTTCAAAATGACACCTCTCCCGTTCAAATTAACTCTTTTCCGCAAGTCGTCTGACCTAAACACGTGAGTTTCTGTACATCGAGATCTATCGTTTTCCTTGAAAATTCCACTTTATAACTTATATAGTATTTTATATAACAAGTTAATTAAACCCTTGCTGAAAATTGCTAAATTTTAAAAAATATGAAATTGATATCGACTTTCAAAAATGATAGAAATAATTTGATGAAAAGGAAATAGAAGAAAAAACATATGAATAATGATAAAATGGTAGCATACAAAACAAAATTCCACGATTGTAATGCTAGATGTGTAAGTCAAGCAAGGTGGTTTGTAACCTAGATCCCCCAGGGGACTTACATCTAGTAAGTACGTGTTTGGCGAACACGGGGCCGCGAGCTGAGTCTGGCATTGCTCCCACTTACTTGTGCCATGCTCCTTCCTTTCTCTTTTCTGACCTCCCTTGGTCACCTCTTGTTCTTTTCGATCCCGACGCTATTAGGGCTAGGGTATCTTTCATTTTCCTCTTTCCTTTTCTTTTTTTTTAAAAATGTTTTTTAGTAAAAGGCATGTGATATGTTGGAATTTGTGTTTTGAGTTGTAATGCAGGAGGGTTTTTAGTGGGTATGGCTGAGTCTTTCGGCGAGTCCCACACGCGGGGAGAGTCATGTTGGCTCTCCCTAGTGCGTAACTGCATTTCCCTACCTGTACAAGTTTTAAGGGCTCTAATGACCTCGCTGTTGACGAGCCCTAAAGCCCCACAAAAAAAAAAATGTAACCTAGAATCAAGAGCACGAACGAAATTTAAAATCAGTTGAAGAAAGCGAAGACACCTCCCATTGAATGAATAATGATCACTTGCTTAATGCTGTGTTCAATGTTGTGTTGGTACGTTAATGTTTCTTTTTACACTTTTGATTCACCTTACAACGCCTCAAGTCACGAGTCGAAACGTGTGTTGCAGTAAAACAATAAAAATATTGATCGTCCAAAAAAGATCGCAAGTGATTATTTATCTTAATTACATAATCGACATAAATGGAATTATAACGTATGATCCCTTGTTAATAACAAGTCAATACTCACTTTTAAATTGTAATAACGTCTAATTATGTTAGACAGTTTTGCAACTAAAACGATTTTCTCTGTTTCTAGATGAATTTACAGGTAATGAAAATTAATCAATGAGATTTTAATTGTCTAATCAAAAACTATTTTATGATTTCAGGAAAAATGTTCCCTTGAAACAAGTTATAATCCCTCAAGTGGCAGGTCAAAGCCATCGACTACACCTGCTACACTAATTCATTTTTCCAATCTGTAATATTTCGTTAATATCTCATCACGAACTTTCAAAAATAGCTAACATTTAGATGAAATATACGATTTCAAATTTAAAAAGCAGTGTTTTGTACTCGTGCTTTTGCCTCCCTCTATATTTTCTAGACGGGCGAAAAAACATTTTTGCGTTTGCTGTCTGTTATGAAGGTAATACAATTATTTCATGATTTACTTTATTAGTTTATTTACAAATTATAACTGATAGCAATTAGCCAAGACTATGTTTCACACAACATGTATATTTGTTTTTCTAAATAGTTCATGCGAAAGTACCACCGCTTTTTTACAAGTTATAAAAATAAAAATTTGGAGTTGGCAAACGTTAGTCCCATAGATTACTCGCGTAGGGGAAGAAACAGTTACTTAACACCGAATATTAAGAATCCTCTCTGCTTTTACATATATGTTCTTTTCATATCAACATATAAAATTACCCTTTGGAATACTAAAAAAACGAGGGAAATTTTACAATTTGGATTTTCAAATAGCAAGAGTCTAATCCATTTTTAGTATTTACTCTTTCAATGGAAAAAAAATTTCACGTAACATGGCCTTCATGAAGAATTTATTTGAGGAAATTTGTTTCTTACACTAATTAGTTTTAACAGTATTATAAGCAGTTTAGTATTAGTTTTAGCAATATTATGTTTCATATATTTGTAATATAATAAACATGAAATGTAAATAAACATTGAAAATATTCTTGCTTACATTGTTTACTGTTCTGGTAAATAAACACACACATGTGAACAGCAGTTTCTATTAAAGAATGGATACCCGTTTAACTTGTTTCAAAGTTTACTTTTTCCATTCCTCTTTCAAATTACATATCCTCATCAAATCGTCCTTATGTTCGTTCATGTGTTGTTGCCATATTGTTTTTCCTGTCTACTTAGCTGTGTCGGTATTCTGTAGGATTCCTATTCTGGATTCCCTTTGATTTCCTGTTACACCTTGCATAGGATTTTCCATTCCACTCCCAGCAGGATATCCTATTCTAGAACCCATTCTTCCTGGTACTCCAGTTCGAGGAGCCACTCCTCCTGCCATTGGAAGTCCCACTTCAGTTCTCGTTTGGTTTCCGAATCCTACAATCATTGGGTATCCAATATTATACCCCGTTTGAATTGAGGACCCTGTTGTCATTGGATATCCCATTCCGTTGTCCATTTGGTTAGCCATTCCACCCGTCATTTGATATGCAGCTGTGGGCCCCATCTGATTCATTATTCCGCTTTCCATTACTTGCCTAACACGTGGTGTCATGGGTTGCATTATTGCGCTTGAAAAGGAAGGTCCCATTTGACTTGCGATAAAAGTTGTCATTCCACTAGGCAATTGAATCGTTTGACCTACAAAAGGGTTTCCATATTCGTCTGTTGCAGCATTTCCGTATGCATCCATTGTAGGATTTCCATATTCGTCTGTTGCAGCATTTCCGTATGCATCCATTGTAGGATTTCCATATTCGTCTGTTGTGGGATATCCGTATTCTTCTGCAGTTGGGTTTCCATATTCATCAGTCATTTGGTTTCCGTATTGGTTTTCATCTTGTTGCCCGTCAGGTTTGCCATATTGGTCAGGAACAGGGTTTCCATATGCATCTGTCATTTGATTTCCATTCTGGTTTAAGATTGGGTTACCATTTTCGTCGGTAATTATGTTTCCAAACTCATCCGTCATGTAATTATTCATTTGATCACCTTCTTCACCTAGGTGTTCATCACCATATTCTTCTAACTTTTGTTTTTGTCTTTGTTTGTCTTTTTTATCTTTGTCGATGATATTTTTAATTCTACTTATTCGACGAGCGTCTCGTTTAGGTTTCATCATTTCGACAGGTTCATATTTTCTTTTATCTTTCTTGGAAGCATCCTTATCTATGCTACATTTGCATGGACATGGCGGTACTTTACTTGTTAACGTTTCTACTCCAGGAAGATCGTTTTCTGTAACAAGAAAGTATTCATTGATATTCGGAACAAGAGATAATTCTGCATTTTTTAAATCTGGATCTTGACCACTCAATGCGATATCAAAAGAATCGTGAGGGATTGGTCAATATAAGCAATTTCGCTTAAGAACTGCCTTATAAGCAATTTAAGCAATTGTCGTGTAGCGGGCTCAAATGTCCCGCACATCAGAAGCGCTTGCTTAAACGATGCAGAACTACTGACTGAGCGCGAACCACGATATAAATACGCGAGACATTGGCGCTCGCGTGAGAAGAGTGGAAGGAGTAGGGGAGAGAGATAAGTGACTCCACTCCGTCTTCTCGGTTAGAATTGACTCCACGTCTCTACCGAATTTCCTACAACTCTCCTCGGTTAGAATTGACTTATGGTCTTTACCGAATTCTTCCTATCACGCTTCCTTTCGGCCTGAATTGACTCAACTGTCTCAGTCGAACCTACTCTTTGACACTATCTTTACCCAAGTCATAACTTCACAATATTGCACGAGACTCGCCATGCGCTCCGTCAGAAATGTTGTCTCGTCACCGAACTCTTCACTCGCTGCACTCTGGATGAGTTGGTTAATAAAATCTATGCCTGTCAATGCTGAGAATGAGGCTGTCATTACTCATTTTCTCATGCAGCTAGTTCTATAACCCACCTCCTTTCTAGTCAGTCCCCTTAAAGTCCGATGACACAGTTTCCCCCCCTCTAACGCGGGAAGCCGCCGTCGCCCCGATACAATAATATATAAGCAATAAGCTTAATAACTTGACTTTGTTTCGGTCTTTATTTAAAACCTTCTTCAGGGTTACGATCATAGAGAGGTGACTATTACTATCAGAAACTAGTTTTTATTACTTTAACTTTCACGCTTTACTACTGTAATTTTTTATCAGAAACAGGTTTTTTATTACTTTAAATTCAATTTTTATTACTTTAATTTAACACAAACATTTTTTATTACTTTAACTTTCTAAATGAGACAACATCGCTGTGAACTTAAGAATGGAGGGACATAGATAAGAATGTATGGATGGATTGAATAGATGTGGTTTTTAGGGAGACACAAATTACATTATTTCAAATTTATTTTACTAGTTATAAAACACATATCTCACCCAAGGAATGACAAAGATTGTCGTGAAGATGCCTAGCAACTAGGGATGAGGTCCCGGAGCCAGAGGAAGTAGGTTAGTGGGTAATGACGAATGAAGACAAACTGTATATAATTGGGGGCGTCGAAAATTGTGACACCCCAGCAACTCCTGTCCTCCGACCTGCCATCAGCAGGGTCCTGCTGCTGCGTGGGCGTTGCAACCTGTGACACCCCAGCAACTCTCGCCGCTGCTTCCCGAACCATTCGAAAGCTGGAAGGACCACATCTGTCACGATTTACACTTCCAGACCGGTTTCGTCATGACCACCTGCTTCCCTCTGGTTGCTGCCACCTGCGACCACGGAGCGTTATAATTACTATAAAATGTATCATATTAGCTATGGATTTCACTAGCCTCTTCACTCCTGCCTAAACCTAAACCATTCCTTTCCTACTTCCACGTCGAGTCTAACTTTCGTGGATTCCGTCAGCCAACCAAATACGAACCACGAAGGACCGCGACAAATGGTGTCAGGTATGGGGTAGTTTTCTCTCTATTGTGAGCTTTTTAAAAAATCGTGTTATTTTTTTTTCTCTGTGAAAATGTTTAGACAATGGGGAAGAGGAATTTTAGCTAGACCAAGCACTACTAGAGAATCTGAACGCTCGTATGCAACGTGAATACGAAGAGTTTAGGCGAAACATTTATGGACTAACTTATGAAGAGATAAAAACGTTACAACATGAAACTAAGGAAGCAGTATATTGAATATTGGTCAAACTTTAATTTTTCTTTTCTCTCCTTCCAATTGAGTACATCACTCTGTTTCGTAAATTACCTATGGTGGGTAAAATGTTGAAAACCTGGTTAAGTGTAGTCGCGTATTCTGATGTGTAATCCGTTCCACTTAAAGATTTACTTCAGCATATTCCAGGGTCAATGTTGTAAGTACGAAACAATAGACTGTTAGTATATTGTTAGAATTTTTGAGGCGTCGAAAAACTTAAATAATTTCTCTATAAAACCAATGCTTGTGATCCTCAGAGTTAGTGTTTCTTTATGTACATTTATTTCTGCCAATGCAGCCATATGTATATCGTTTCTCTAATTAACTTTCTGTATTCTTCCTTCATACATAATTACCGACCAGTACACTTTTTGGGTTTCACGGGGTCGAAAGGCATAGTACCCAGCTAGTAAATCCTTAGTATTTAGATGAGAGAATTCTCATAGATAGCAAATATGAATCTTCCGTTAATTCATCATCTAATAAAATCTAATAAATTAACAGAAACATCTAATAAAACGATAGATTGGATACATTCAGTTAATGTATTAGAAACCACGGATGCAGATACATCTGGTTCCACAGAATCAAAACCAGTAACTCAATCTACACCTTCACCAGCCACGGGATTTAAAAGCAATGTGATGCTAATCCCATGTTTTTCGGGAGAGGATGAATTATCTATAGAAACGTTCTTAAACAGGGTACGCAGTATCAGCCATTTTAATGCATGGAGCGAACAACAAACTCTAGCAGCTACAAGGTTACTTTTGGCATGGACGGCAGCGGCAGGTAGGTTTTTGCCAAAAACATCGCGAATTCTCTTCAAAAAATGTTTTCATGTTACATACAAAGGTCATAAGAGTCAGTAACAGAATTTTCGACACATTTCAGAGGGGTGTGCAGGACATTATTATTAATTTGCTCTACTCTCTGTAAAGAAGAAATTTTTGAAGAAATACTCTTGGCACAGTTTTTAGCGGGTTTGAAACCAGAATTAGGTCTCTTCGTGACAGTACGGGAACGGGACCCAAAAATATTATTCAAGTAGGAGCTTTTGCACGGACAGGGGAACAAATTTTGAGCGGTTATGCAACATTCGACACGAAGGCAAATTGCTTAACCATGACGTACGCAGACAGCACAGACAGTAGGCCACCACCGACGCTGCCCACGGACTCACCACCACCACCACACTTGGTCAGCAAAACACAATCATACGACGAGGCTTACGTTAACGACGGCAGGCACGCGGCGCCGCGTAAAAAATCAACGTTGCTTTCGTTGTAACTCTGTGGGACATTTCGCGCGTAATTGTCGTCAACGGCCCCAGAACTGTATGATTTGCGGAAAGCAACATTTCGTAAGAGATTGTACTTTCCGAATATATACGTTATGTACTGGTGGGGGACATTTACCGATTAACTGCTCAAAAAACGTGTTAACGCCGGTTGTTCAGCCGAGTCGGCAATGATCTTAGCAGTACAACCGGATCCGGGATTAACATTAAAGATCAAAATATGGGGACAAACATATCAGTTTTTATTTCATACGGGTGCTGCAGTAACGATTATGAATAGTGGAGAATTTCCTCTGGGAAGGGTTGCGTTAAGAGATTATTGAGAAAAAATTACGAGTACTTCAGGCCACTCTTTAAAATTTTTTGGACAATGTTTGTTAAATTTGTAAATTTACAATAGGACATATCAGCGACGTATTAGTTATAGATATGGGACTCACAAAATATGATGGAATAATAGGATTAGATTTTTTCCAAATTTAATAGTTTTATCTGCCCTGACAGAGAAACTATTATAATATCAGAAGACCATAGTGTGTGTTTGCATTCCGCTAAATCTAGAGATAACCTGAATGTAGTAGACTTAAAAGAGAAGGAAGAGGTAATGCAGGTGTTAAACTTGACAAAAAGTAAAATGAGTAAACCTATATATTTATTGAAAAAATAGAGAAGGAAATTGTAGAAGTTTTACAGCCACCACTGGCTCACTCTATCAGTAGGTTAGATAGGTTAGTTAAGAACAAACAGAAAGATAATTGGGACGTATTTGACGCATTGAGTGAAACGGAAAAAGAAAAATTGGTAGCACCATTAATGTCACAGAATATCAATAATTCATTTAATGATGAGGAAGTAGAAAAGAACTTGGGCAAAGTGCTAGAAGTTCAGAACCATGAAACTGAGGACTGTTTTACAAGTGTGAATGGGGAATAGAGTATGAATGAGATTGCATATTCAGGTAATTGTTTCCAGGTAGGTGTAATGAGTATGAATGAGATTGTATATTCAAGTAATTGTTGACAGGTAGGCGTAATGAGTTTAAATGGGACTAAATATTCAGGTAATTGTGGTCAAGAAGTCTGAATGAGTCAGAATATTAGGATGATTGTGAACGAGTTAAGCATTGCCTAGAAAATGTGGTAAGAAAAAAGAAAGTATGTAGTAAAACAGAATTTAGGATCAGTGAGGCAAATTTTTGTAGTAACTCGAAATGTATAGTACAAGATCTGTACAAAGTTCCGCGTTCAGAAATGCAGAGGAACATCAACGACAAAATGAGTAATGGCAGTATACAGATTAAGATTGATAGGTTAATGGAAGAAGTGGTATTAGCACCAAATTCACTGATAATAGTAACGGGGAAAGTATATGAAAAAATAGTGGAAAAGATAATTGTAGAGAAATACATTCAAGCGGAATATACAGTACCATTTATTTGTACGGTGCATAAAGCTCAGGAAATTCTTCCAGTGTTCATAAATGAATCGAGTCCAGCAAAAATAAGTAGGAAGTGTAAAAAGACAAACGAAATAGCGGAGGGTGAAAAAAGAAGTGCATTCCGTCGAAAACTAGGTTACATTGATTTAATGTGGAAGATGTAAAAAGGGAAAAAGAAATACTAGTCGGTCTCGAGTTTGGACTTCCATTTTCATATTTTTTTAAATGTAGGGCTTTAGGGCTCGCCAACATCAAGGTCATTAGAGCCCATGCAAGTAGGGAAAAATGCAGTTTCGCACCATAGAGAAGAGCCGTAGTGACTCTTCCCCGCGTGTGGGACTCGCCGAATATCTCGACCATACCCACTAAAAAATCCTCCTGAAATCAACAAATATCTAAATACAAAGATGAAAGAAAAGAAAACAGAATACCAATACACTATATCACAAAAAAGAAAAACAATTTCTAAATATTATATTTTCTAATTACAGAAACGAACGACGAAAAGAAAGAAGACAGTAAAGATGAAAAGGGAATGCAAATTTAAAACCCTCCCGAGAACTTGTGGGAGGAGCCCCAATCTACTCATAAAATTCAATAGTTTATTACTATAAACCGTTTCATTTCCGATAATTGTTGGTAAATCTGCAGCCAGACCAATTTGTCTCCGTATACTTGAGTATCTTCTGCAATCAGCCAGTAGGTGACGCACTGTCACAGAACAGGTTCATCATCAAGTAGTAAGAGATACCTATAAGTGAGAGGAAATGTCCTATGCACAGGCAGGTCAGCAAGACCTCGTCGCGTCGGGCTGGCCTACAGGAACTGCTCCATGACTAAACAGAAGATTCGATAAGTCGGAGCTTATTCCTTTCAACAGCTAACCATTAATTGCTCCATTCACTCAGAATCCTCAACTCGATGGAATTTATGAGATCTCGTTTTGGAATCGTGGAGAAATCCATGCGAGTCTGAAGGCATGCCGACTTTGCGGAAACGTCTGCCTCATTTCCTCTGATTCCCACGTGACCGGGAATCCAGCAAAACATTATGTTCTTTCCATCACTTTGCAGTGAGAAAAGTACATCCTGGATGTTCTAGATCAACTTATCAGCTGGATACATATTCTGGATTGCTTGAAGGGCAATTAACGAATAAGAACAAATCAGGAAATGTGATCCGCGGGAGCACTTTGTTGATCGCAATGCTCGCAATATGGCGTAGCACTCAGCGGTGTAAACGCTGCATAAGTCACATAGACGGTAGCCAGAGGTCTTACGGGGAAATACCACGGAGCAGCCGACACCATCAGCCTGCTTCGACCCGTCGGTAAACACAGGGATATGGACCCGGTGTTTGTAGAGGATTAGGTGAANTATCGAAAATAAACTTCGCATTGTGTAAAGCCCAAGGGGGAGACTTACTAAAACCTTGATGTAAGACATTAGGTGTGCGTATATTTAAGGTTTCCAAAATTTGTTTGGAGCGATATCCAAAAGGTTTGGTTGCTCTCAGTCTGTTGTTGTAGAAACGGATGGAAGAAGAGGATGGATGAAAAACCGCGTTGTGTACCAGATTGACGGGTAAAGTTTGCAAGTGGCAAAAGTGTCGTAGCATGAGGATTTGCCGCCGGAGGGAAAGAGATGGTTCGCCACTCTCGACATACAAACTCGGAATGGGACTAGTGCGGTATGCTCCCGTAACTAGTCGAATTCCTGCATGGTGGACACTATCCAACTTCTTTAAATAGCTTGCACGAGCAGAGCTATATACAACGCAGCCATAATCGAGCCGAGATCTTATGAATGCTCGATAAAACTGGTGCTGGGAGTAGCGATGAGCGCCCCATTCCCTGCTACTCACTTCAATAAATTCAGAGACTTTAATGTTCTTGCTCTTAGGTCTGTCAGATGTTCAATCCAATTCAGTCTCTGATCAAAGATTAAACCCAAGAATTTCACAAAAGAATAGAATTTGAGAACTTTGTTCCCCAGGGCGAGGTGAGGTTCTGCCAGAAGGCTTGCTCTCCTACTGAAAAGAACACAGCGTGTTTTCTCAGCAGAGAAACGGAAACCTGTCGTTTTCGACCAGTGGTATAATCTATTCAGGACGAGTTGGATTTGTCGCTCCGCACCTGTGACACTCTGTGATGAACAAAAGATAGCAAAGTCATCGACAAAAAGAGAGTGTAAAACAGGATTCTTTACAGCAGACGTTATGCTGTTTATGGCCACTGCAAATAAGGTGACACACAAAACTGAGCCCTGAGGAACACCGTTCTCTTGGAGAAGGAGATCCGAGGTGTCTCTTCCAATTCTATAGCGGAAGGAGCGTTGATCCAAAATGGACATGAGAAGGGTCCAAAGAGGATGGGTAGTGTGCAGTAGCATAGGAGTGATAACACTGATAATTGTTTTATATGTGGTAAATCGATTTTGAAAGGGAAAGAAGGAACAAAAACAACGTACACCACTATCCATAGTAAGCGTGACCCCTGTACAGACTCCAGTTCCACTATGTTTCTCACATTTGTAAAATTTGTATATGTTAAAATATTGCAATTATGCATTTCTATTCATGTCTTTTAGATTTTAATGCGCAAAGCGAACCAAATAACATTGCATATACGCCTGTAAATGGATTTTTTTCGCTTTTTATGTAAATATTGATTCTGTTTTAAAAATTGTTAGTTTTTAGTGCGACACGCGTCAACATTGTATAAATTATGATAAACAAATAGTAAATATGAATGAAAAGATGAAGTATAACATGCTGCTTTCTTCACGATCACCCGGTTTTTACCCTAACTTTAGGGAACGGGGGAGATGTCGTGAAGACACCTAGCAACGAGGTCGCGGAGTCAGAGGAAGTATGTTAGTGGGTAATGATGTATGAAGACAAACTGTATATAATCGGGGGAATGGTGGACTTAAGGCAGAAGGACCAAATCTGTCACGATCTACACCTCCAGACTGGTTACGTCATGACCACCACCTGCTTCTCTCTGGCTGCTGCCACCTGCGACCACAGAGCATTGTAAGTACGATTAAATGTATTAACTATGGGTTTCACTAACTTCTTCACTCCTGCCTATACCTAAACCATTACTTTCCTCCTTCCACGTCGAGTCTAACTTTCGTGGATCCAGTCGGCCAACCAGATACGAACCACGAAAGAAGAACCGCTACAAGATCATGATAAGCTAACCTTTATAAAAAAAATTTAAACATCAAAATGTAACTTGGTTGATGATTTACGGAAAATTTTAAACCAAAAGAATTAGAGCTATTTTAGTTTATGTGCATACATAATTTAATGAAAGGATTCTGTGAAATGATTTCCAAAATATTTGAGTAACATTAGTTCAAAACACAATGAAAGTTAATACGAACGAGTATTAATGCTAAAATTATTTCCATAGTTCCGATATGCAGAGTATTTAAACACATAGCTACCTTTCAATTTATGTAAATCTCAACTCTTATGACTCTTCTCGAGAAATGTTCGTTTCTATTCATTTGCGACTACAGAGAAGTATGTTATTATTAGAGTTTGTGAGTATCAGTAGCAGTTGTAGTTTGAACTAACACCCTCCCTCCCACCCATATAAACTATTTGGTGACCCATCTACACTGTCACATTCTTAACGTGTTTTAATACTTTTTATGATTTGTCTTAACAATGTAGGTATGCTTAAAATGTTCATTTGACTCGCTTCCTTTGCTCTCGTTATTTGACTGGGCTGGCGCAAAAAATAAATTAAGCATATTTACACCCAAATAATCAACCCACCAATATAAATATACATTTCTTTATTCTTTGTTGCCATTAAAGAAAAAACTTTGAATGAAATACATAAAAAAATTGAAAACACTTTCATCTAGGTTAACAGAAATTTTAGTATAAAAATTGTTGAAAAATTTTAATTGAAATATTTTATCGCAATTTTAGTGCGTTTGCGTGACTCCTGGTCATAAGAAGCCATATCGTGAGAGGTATATTTCAGTTTGGGAACGTGACGTAGTGGGGAGTAAAGAGAAGAATAAAATGAAAATAAAGCAAAAAGTATGTTGTATTGAACAGTGAAAGACAAGGAAACGCCCAGTGGCTGGGAATACAGAAGAAGAAACGCTTTGAACCCGGGACTCCTTATGAATGACTTATGTCAATGATGTAGATTCAATAAAAATTCAATATTTCCTGAAATTTGTGTATCTGGTCGTAATGACGGTATAATCCACAGACATCATGGGTGCTCGTCTATGCTAAGCTCAAAAAGAAAACCACATAAAACAAGTTGCATATATTTACAAGAATTATTTGCGATATCTTTAGTAAGATCTTGACAGATACATTAACATTTATATAAAAATGTGATTGGAATAGACATTCTCTAGTTTGGAGAGATTGAATAACTAATGATCCACAGGGACGTGTTCAAAATACAACTTTCGAAATAGTTTGGACTGTGCAATAAAAAAACTAGTTGTATTAAAAGTGGAAAATCAGAAACCAATAATAGATTTGATACGTACAGAAGAGAAAACTAAGAGATTGACGCACTGGTATTTGCAGAAGTAAATGAATAGATAGAAAATAATTTCGTAATCATTTAATTATTAATTTTCAGATAGAGGCAATATGAAATTAAGATATGACATTGATGAAGAAAACATAATACAATTATAGACGTATACAATGGTATAAGTTTGAATGTAGTGAATATGAAGAATATGGGATGATGACATAATTGATAAATTGTAGTTAAGGGTGCTTTAAATAGTACGATAATATGCGAAACAAGGATGTGTCGGAGAATACGACAGCTACTGTGGGATAAAGGATCAGGACAAATGAAAAAGGAAAGAAACAACTAAGGCACAGAATGGAAAATAAACATAAAATTGTCTTCAGGACTGTTTTTGTAAGATGCGGGAAAGTAAGGTAACAATGAGTTAATAATCTGTGGTATCTATACCTCAGTATAGATTTTCCTATGAGCGATATTTATGTAAATCGATTAATTAATTTCTCCAATGCACATTATTCGTGTATCCGCGTAGAAATAGCGAGGATCCTAGAATTGCAAGCACTTGAAATTTCACACACATTCGCTCGTCAACCTTCCACAATCAACCCTCACCATTTCCTCACAAGTCCAATTACTTGGAAGAAGGCCATCTCCCCACAAACAAGACGAGTTTACACGGATGGATGTACTTCGTGTGTACTTCGGTATCAAATCAATTTCATTTCACACACGAAATAATTTACATAATTATTTCTTTTTAATTAACACCATTTCAAAATATTAATTAAATAGCTCATTGTATCGGGTATTTTAGTAAAAAACGTAGGGTTTCCGTTTCAATTTCTCTTTAGGATTGATTATTTGAAGTAATGGGATGGTTGATTAATTACTCATTAGTAATTCAGTACTCATTAAGAAAAACCGAACTTAGTTTGCAGTAAATAAGGAGAAATCCCCATTCATTTTTCTGCAATAGATAAATGTGGAGCTTTAAATCTACGGGAGGTCTAATGAGAAACCAACAGCTCAACGATGACACAGATATCGCCCTCAATTACAACGCAATGCTGAACTATAGGGAGTGGTTCGACTCGCTCGATCAACTTTGGTGAGGATTTTAGCCAAGGTTTCCCTCTACTACTCCAGACCAATGTAGGCAATTTATCTTACGTTCCCTGGTAACACCTTGGCAATCCTTCGCCCCCATAATGTGGTTGGATGAAAGAACCGGACTCTTGGTCGGAACACCTCCGCCGCCAAGAAATGGCACGAGTATGAGAGAATTTTTCGTACCCTCCAATAGATCCAGACATGCTGCTCCCCCTGTGCTGACATGAGTCATTCTGTCAGTGGCCTTGAATTTCTCGCAAGCGGAGGCAGTGTCCGCGCCCCCGATGATCGTCGTGGCTCCTTGTTCGGTTCGCTTCGCTACAGCTTCCATGACTCCTTTGGTTCCCTCTTCGAAGTTCTCCCATTCGTAGACACCCATGGGGCTGAAATAATCGCAAAATGTTTAAACAGTGTTGTATAAATTATCGTATAAACAGTCTTTGGAAAATATGCATGGCGTATATAAAACTCTGGCTCACAAATAGTTCTCGCATTTTACGTCCGAAGTAGATCAATCACGGGGAAAATTTTGTTGTTTTTGAATTATATATTATGATTCAAACGCATATTTGAAATTAGTTATTACAATTTCTCCGGGTTAATTTTTCGTTTTTTTTTCTTCACGTGGATACCACTGAATTCCATAAATTCGTAGGATTACAATTTTCTCGCCCTAAAATTAATCATCTAACATTTTTATAATTTACAATGTTTTTTAGCTATTAACTTAATCAGTCATTGATTAAATAAAGCGTCACTGTCCTTCACATTAAATAAAGCTTCAGTGATCCTTGAACATCTCCGACATGAGGGATAGAATTGACTGATGTCAGCGATGTTTATTCTCGGTGACTAGTGTAATAAATACTAATTGATATTTTAAAAAATCGGGAAAATAACCGACTGAGTTAATAAAAATTAAACAATTAGTCAATAATAGTGTATCCAGTCACGTAAAAGTTAAACAATTGTAATAATCACCCGTTCCATACGATGAGGTTGGCTCTGTTTATAATTGCCGCAAAAGTTTCAACCGTGTAAGGACCGATATCCAGTCCCATAAAGCCATTTGGAACCCCTTCGGAGTTTTCGGCGTAACTTGGCTCAGCATCAGGTGAAAATTTATCGGTAATGTTAAAGTCAACTGGTAAGTGAATCGGAACTCCAAGACTCTGAGATTTTTCAAGAAGATATTGAACGTACTCTACGCATTCATCGTCGTACAGAGAATCACCAATCTAGACAAGAAAGCAATTATATATTTAAAATAAGTAAATACAATCAAAATAACAGAAATAACATTGTCGCCTTAATCTTACCGGCATTCGTGAAGACACAACCAAAAATGTAAACGCCATACCACCTCCAATTATCATCTCATCCACTCTGTCCAGTAATTTATCGATTAACACAAGTTTATCTTTTACTTGAGCTCCACCCAAAATTGCGAGGTATGGTCTTAAAGAATAATCTTATTTTTAAACAAGCATTTTATAATAATGGACATGACATAGTATTTAAGAAACAGATTTTAGTAATATAATGTATTAATACTTTACCTCAGTGGATCAGTAAGAGGCATCCTAAAGCAAATTAATTCTTTTTTCATTAATAAGCCAGCTACTTTTAGGTCAAAACCTTCAGCTAATACAGAGCTGTGGTACTTGTGTGCTACACTAAAAGCATCGCTCACGTATATATCACCAAGTTTTCGTAAACACTCTCGAAATTCCTTCACTTTCTCTGGGGAAGCTGCCATCTAGATTTAGTCATCATAATATGTTAATTACTTTTGTGGTCGTTTAATTGGAGAAAAATAGAAACGATTAACTGCTACTCATACCTTGGAATTACCCCCTTCTTCTTCGATATGAAATCTTACGTTTTCGAGGAGAATGACTGATCCCGGTGTTGGATCCATACAAACAAGCTCTACTGCTTCTCCAACACAGTCATGCATGAAAGTTACCGGTCTGCAAATTGGAAATATTATTCACATATGAATATTAATTGGAAATATTATTCACACAGGTAGTATGATTATTTTTTATGAATTCTCGCACTGCAGCTCCAATATTAAGATCTTTAATCAACAAATTACTGTGAAACTTCTCTTTAAGGGACAGGAAAGGGAGTTTAAAATTTGTCTGCAAAAGTGTCAGGTTTTTGAAAAGTTAAGGCTACAAAACAGTAAAATGACTTAGTGAGCAAACGACTTAGTGAGTAAGTACTCGTAGAAATAGATTAATGAAAAACAATTCACTAATAACATATACGAAATACAAATTTTTTAAATATTTAAAATAAAAACGATGAATGGACCTCAAAAATTTTCTATTCTTTTTTGTAATTCTCTTTTGTATATTTTAATTCACCGCTTTGTTCCACGGGATTTTGCAGAGGAGGAGTGGGAGAAATACATTCTAAAATTCTCGCTGGAATACAAAAATAGTACAATATTGGAATCAACAGATCACATACAATTCCACAGGATGCCTCAGTCTGAACTACTTTATGTAACTAGTGTCCTAAAATGAGTTTCTGCAATTTTTGGTAAGTGATCTTCAAAAATTCTCATTGAAGGAGTGCCTTTAGGCAGCCTAAGCCATCCATCTTTTCATCTGCATATTGTCAATGGCGAACTCTGCTGTCTTCGGAGGGCACTTCGATTGCTGTCATTCCCCAGCTGTTCGCATTTTTTAAGCAATATATTTTGTCCGTTATACAGAATTTTTCCCACGAAAACCTACAATGTTCGATGTAGAGAAGTGCCCAAATAAGGAAAGTTTTATATACAATTATAAATGTTTTATCCATTTTTTCTCGTAGCCTAATTGATTTTTGTGGGTATATGAATCTTCATGATTTGAAGATGATTGTAGTGAAATTGTATACACAACTTGTTTTAGTGACCGGCGTTTAAAAGAGTAAGAGTGGAGGGTGCAACAAGTCTCGTATCTCTTTTGTTTTCTCTTACTTTGTAAATGGTTGCGCGACTCCATATCAAAAATTCCATTTCCCTATTATTTAATTACCATTTCTAACCATTTTATAAAATTTAGGGCAACTCATTGAGATAATAATATGGATGGCAGAAATCCATACCCACGTCTGAGACTACAATTTTGCTTTAAGTCTTACGTGTCACCCGTACAGAGTATAGGAACACCTGTGTACATAACTAACTGGGCCATGGTAACGAGGTGAATCCCCTGCACCAGCTAATCCCCTACACTAGTGATAGCTGGTCCCAATACGCGAAGCCAAGCCTCGGACTCATCGACCAAAGGGACTGTACCCGATGCAACTAGACGACTGTCCCATTCTGATGCTGGTGGCAGCTGTGGATAAGCGCAGAGGATGGAATCACGGCAACCGGACGAGCGGGTACTCGAAGATATTACTCAAAGTAGCAACGGCATCATTCAAGATCTCTATGCTGCACCAGCGGAGGCTGTTTTGCAGGTAACAAAACCTGCAACCACTGCCACTGATCTACCGAGAAGGCGTATCAAATGATCAAATGAAATGAACAAGGAGTCATGCGCCTATATTATATTATTGCGAAAATGGAATTTGATATGACTATGCTAAGACCGACACTGTTACAAAAGTTTGTGAATATATTTCCAGAGATTGCGCCAAAACAAACTGAATAGAACTTAATTGATAGGTACAAAGCAATTCTGACGAGGAAACTTCTATCAGAACAAGAAATTGAAAGAATTAAATGTCAGGTGAGATGCCATCTACAATCGTTAGCAGAGTCACATACATCAACATTGGCAATATTGCCAAGTACTGTTGAGTCTTTATTAATTGACCCAGGTGCCAATAGACAGAACTACGATCAGAACTCAGAGTTACGACAGTACCTAGAGCTGGAAAGTCGAGGATGACCTGGAAAGTGCGCTGACCTGTATGTAAAAGCAGAGAATTACTTTAATGAGGCAATGGAAGCGTGGTATGGGACAGACTCAAGTCTTCGCCCTAGAATTCCTAGAATGAACACTTCTGTTAAAGTGAATATAATAACTAACCACCTTAACTCCGGAAGCATTGACAGAAGAAACTGGACTTGATCAAGTGCAATTCATTACATACTGTGAAGCAGTTGCTATTGTGAAAGCTCTTGGAAGGAATATTGAATCGTATGGAAGCAATAATCAACGGCGAAAAGAGCACGTCCCTCTTGGGTTTTTTTGTGGGGCTTTACGGGCTCATCAACATCAAGGTCATTAGAGGGAACAGCGCCTACAAAGCAATGTCAAACGTTTGACATTGTCAAAAGTCAACGATGTGAGATAGGTTGGCTTACACAGTACGAGAGAGGGAACCGTTCAAACAGACTGATACGACACGTACGGAAGATTATTCAACCGCACCAGATAACTGACTTGGACGATGAAAAGACTCCGTCGGAAATTATTTACATGTCGGTTCAAAAGCTAGTGGTTTATGCCAAAAGGTTGCGTCGATACAAAGAGAGTGAGGAAAGGAAAACACAAAACGGGTTATTCTCTCACAATCAGAAGTAGTTCTTCCGTGTACTAGAAAGTCCTGCTATAAATGACCTAGATGCGGGACTAACAATAGAAGCAGCAACAGAGTTTTGGGCTAGTCTTTGGAAAAAACCTAATGGAACATGATGCACAGGCGAATTGGATAGAGGATGAAAAGAAATTGACTGAAAAGTTGGAGGAAATTGAGGGAGAGACGTAACAACGAAGTTGTAGCGATTGTAGGATCAACACAAAACTGGAAGACTCTTGGTCCTGACGCAGTCCAAAATTTCTGGTACTGTACAAGAAGCTCACAGCAACACATGGAGAAATTGCAAAAGCAATTTCAAGATCACTGTTCCAACCCTCTGAAGCCTCAGGGTGGCTACTTAGGGGTGATGCATTTCTGGTCCCTAAAGGTGATAGCTCCACAGATCCATCGAAGTACACGGTGCTACTTGTTGGTCGACTTTATATAAAATATTTATGTCAGTTATTAAAGAGAGTGAAAGAAACGAGGTACTTTCAGAAGAACAGAAGGGATGCAAACGATACAGACAGGGTTGCAAACGCCAAGTAGTAATTGATTCAATTATTGTAAATAGTGCGATCAAAGGGCAGAGAAACTTACACATGACATACATTGACTATCAAAACACCTGCAATTCAGTGCCTCATAAATTCTTAATTGGCATTCTCAAAATATATAAATGTGATCCAGCAATTGTTAATTTCCTCATTACGTGCATGCTCAAGTGGAAGGTGAAAATTCATATAAATTCCTTAACTGGTCTAACAACATCTAGACCCGTCAGTATAAAACGTGGGATATTCGAAGGGAATTCCCTGTGGTTCAGTCCCCTGTGGTTTTGTCTGTGTTTAAATCCCTTAAGTAGGATTCTTAACAGTGTTGAAAGAGGGTAAAAAATGTTTACAGCTGAGGTGACAGAGTATCTCATAGGCAACATATCTATGATCGCAAGCACTCGGCAGCATATGCAATCATTGTTAGATCTCACCGTGCAATTCAGCAAATATATAAGGATGGACTTCGGAATGGATAAATGTAAATCAGTGGTGTTAAAAGTCTTACATTACACATTTTTTCCGCTAGAATCGATGTAAGCCTGTAAAGTTGTAATATTTATACGTGTTTTATTTGTGTTTTATACGTGTTTTATTCGAACAACTCTTTTAAACAATTGTGCTGATTTATCACTAAATCAGTATCGGTAACAAATAATACAACTTATTATCTATCGAATACCATTTGGTTAATGTGCAATAAACAATGGCTCAGTTATTTTTTGAAAAAAAAAATTTGCTAGAAATTCACACCATTAATTACGGAGATTTCAGCTACATTTGTTCATTACCGAAAAAGTGCACATTTGTCAACCAATCCTTTGCAAATTAAAATGAGACAAACTATTCATAGGGTCTTCCAAATAATTTTCACCTTAATTCACAACATTACAGCAATTTTTTGCGTAATGTGACAATTGTTAACAGAAAATGTCTGTATAAATAACTAAACGTATCTAAGCAACTAATTAACGTACAGCGTGCATTGGTATACCTACGTCAAGTTGCTTTTAACAAACTCAAACAATTTCTACGTCTCTCAACTCGATGTTTTACTCACTGTTCGGTGAATGTTTGGAAAACTTATACAGTTAGGCACCAGTTAGTTGGAGTTCTGCAGTTAGTTCTTGTATTCCACACTGTCTTTAAGCTAATACGTAGGTGTTTAAGACCTGTTGCGCTACACCTTTAAGTTTAATCGAGTTTTTCGATACTTCATTGAATTTAATTACGTTGCGAGAAGAGCACGGTAACAAGCATTAGTTAATGTGCCAGGAGACCTGTGACGCGATATGTATCGGTTAGACTAAGAAGAGGTATCACTCGCGTAGGCTAGGATAAGAGTAAGAGCGGACGATACGTCACTCACGTAGCCTAAGACAAGAGTGTCGTCTTCTTCAACTAGACTGTCACCTTGGTTACCATCACTTGTGTAACATTTTGTGATTGGTCGCTTATGAATTTATTTATTCATTTGTCAGGAGTTAATTAGTCTACTCATTGCAGTAATCACTCGTTTGTTTGTTCGAGAATATTGTTAATGAATATCTTTAATTGTTGTTCATAATAAATACAAATATTCTCGTTAATACGGCAGGGAGGTTGTAATCACTTGATGTATTTGTTTATAATATTATCAAAGATATGTAGCCTTGATACACTCCCAAATTAAATCGCAGTCTCTTCCAGGTTCCTTTCAAATTTCCTCCAATTAACTCACCTACATTCAAATTCCCTCGAGTTGGTATTTCATTGTTTGCTCCTTCATACGTTCTACAGTAAATATAATACGTATATGATCACTCGTTAACCTATCTCCACTAGTTCGTTATTTCGTTCTATTTCATTGCGTTAGTCAAAGCTTGGTCAATAATATTCTCTTTCAAAACTGAACGTTACTTTACCATACTCATTTGGCGGTAAAAGATTTTATTTGAAAATTAGCTCCTCCAAACATTTCTCTCTCTCTTTTGTCCTTTTGTCCCCCCAACAACTACTAACTGAAATTCGCATCATACATATTATAACATAATCTATATATTTGCTCAATATTCAATCAATCACTTCCAAGCCTGTCTATATTATCTGAGCATTGGCAGTTGCTATTTACCAACACAAAATATGTCTACGGTTTTCACCATACTACTATAAATTCCCTTTTAAATATTTACTTATTTCCAGTATTTTCATCATCGTCCCGTATAATTATTCCAGACCATAAAATTGCAGCAAAAACAGTCCTGAAACGCAATGGTATATGACATAGTATCCTTGCCCAGGTGTAAATCTCATGTAAGCAAGCTTTAGGCACTTAATTTATATTCATAAATTCACCTCGTTCTCTAGAACCTAGCTATCCACACTGCACATTCTTCTGTGATAATGCTGCTTTAATTGTCATTGTGCGTATTCGCTTTACGAACTTCTATAGTTCGTTTATATTCAGGGTATTCAGTATCTAAGGTGTTAAGGTCATCCTTTTGCTTCTTCTTGAACAATTTGCGGAATCGGAATTCTCTCGTTCATTGGGGCACTCAAACGCTTGCCTCTTTTTCCCGCCATGTCCTCATGTCTCTGTCTCCTCTCCACACATGGCAGCTATTAGACCGTACTCCTTTATACTACTTTTGATTCCCTCAGAAATCCTTCACATTCCTTTTAAAGTTGTCCTCTGATATTTCCTAGAAGAACTTTTTCTACGCCATTCCTTTCTCAATTCCATAAAGCCGTACCTTGGGTCATCTTCGAACCAACTCCTGTATCGCGATATTGGTATCTCTCTCTATCAACTTCTCTTTCTCTTCTCGATTTAGAAGTTTGACACATACTTCCCTTTTGTCTTTCTGCCTTAACGCGTCTAACCTGATTTTAATCCTCACTACCTGCATCTTCTTGTTAATTATATATAACGCTGCTTCTTCTAAGTCCCCCTTTTTTCATATCATCACACTTTTTTTCAAGAACCCACTTCTTCTGACACCCTTGGTTGCAACTGCCGCATGTTTGAACGCTTTTTTTCCTTTGCCATTGGTATACCTTCTTTTGATCTTCTTTCAATACATTCTTTATCCGTTTCTCATTATCAAATATCCCTACCTTTGCTTTCTAAGTCTACTTTTGCTATATCTATACGCTTCTGAATCCACACATTCTTATCAACTAACTCTAAATTAATTTGTAAACTCCACCAAATTTGCTCTTCTGTACTTCAGATTCTCGATACTAAATCTTCGATATTAGTGCAACTTATAGTTTTCATAACTGTCGTTATTTTTCCACTGCGACACTGTTCAATTTTCTGAAGTTGCTCTCCCATTTCCTCTACTAATTTGTGCTCTTCCTTTCTTTCCTCGCCCATCCGCTGTAAGAGCCTTTCCTTCGTTCCACGCATTTGATCATCTCTCACCATTGTTTCTTTAATTCATTATACTACGCCCTTAGATTTAGCACCTCTATCTATAACTCCTTAATCTCGTATCTTAACTTCCTCTGTGCCTTCCCACCTGGCCATAAACATCCTTTCATTTTAAGTTAGTTGTCAAAAAATATTTGATTTCGCTTCTAATCAAACTGTTTTGTGTTTTTAGAGACTTTTCTCACTTTGTTTCGTTTTATTTCCCTTAACAGTACTCCCTTCTTTATATTTTTCCTTCATATGCTGTATTCTCTTATTTAACTATTTCTTATAACTGCCCCATCCTATTCTTAAAGAATATCTTTGCCTTCAATTCTATACTGTAGTTTGCGATACACTAAAACGAATTATACTGTTATTAACCAAT
Organism: Laupala kohalensis; assembly: GCA_002313205.1. Taxonomy (NCBI): domain Eukaryota; kingdom Metazoa; phylum Arthropoda; class Insecta; order Orthoptera; family Trigonidiidae; genus Laupala; species Laupala kohalensis. The sequence goes on from NNCF01128428.1 coordinate 69,543, forward strand.
AATAATTTCTATTAATTAATAACGATGTCAACACATTCCTTTAAGAACTCTTCCTCTTTTCGAAATTATTTACTTTTCCTTGATAGCTCTATAATGAAATTAATATCCATCCCTTTTTCAGAAGATTGATTTCTTTGTTCAGTATTACCCATGTGCATCCAGTTTTTTAACGTATATATTGTATTTACAGAGTTAAAAACAGTTTCTCACATAAGCGTCACCATTTGTTGTGTTCATGATATAATAATAATAATAATAATAATAATAATAATAATGTACAACTGTATTTAATAGTCCATTGCTAATTTCCACATATTCATACTAAATATTCTTCTTTCATTTATACCAGTATTTTATGACCAAAGAACGTTTCTTAAAGTGAAATTTTTCTTATTAGAGATTTTATAATATTCAGTAATTTTACATACACTTTGTCCTTCTTTAGAATAATTCTCAAAATCATTTTAATATTGTTTTCGTGATTTAATCTACTATCCGTACTTATAAAGTCTCCCTGTCATATATCGAAGACAAGAAATTATCGATTTCGTGTCAATATAATGTTAAACCATTGAGGGAAATGTCGAGGGCAAGTCAGTATGCGTGTAAATCGAAAACGTCAGTTTCCCTTATGCCGTTTTAAATTACGAGCTTATTTTTAGCCAGCAGATGACAGCGCATGTATGCTTGTAACATAGGATGCGTTTAATCTCGTAGACACGCAGTTAGTCAGATGAAGTTAGTACATGATGGTGGTTATGTTGGATGAGTGTACACAAGAAGAACATCGTGCAGTTGCGTGCTTTTAGAGGGCCAAAGGACTGTCCACAGAAGATGCATATTGATTCAGAAGTTTAACAAGGGAAGATGAAACATCTGAGATGGTGACCGTCTTGGTCGTCCCGTGAAGGTGTCAACTGCAGTTACAATGCGGCTTGTGGAACAAATTATAGCCCCTAGTGATTCTCATCAGTTTGGACTCCAAAAACTCATTTGGATGGCTGTCATTTTGAAAGTGATGATACCGTAATCCAAGAAGTTACTCGTTGACTGCGACAGCAATCAAAAGACTTCTTTGCTACCGGCTATCAAAAACTTGTAAAGAGATGGGATAAGTGTCTGAATGTACAGAGTGATTATGTCAAAAACTGAGGTAAATATTAAGAAGTTACTATTGCCTCTATCTAGTTTTGCGACTTATATATTGACCTACGTATGTACGTATCTCGTATTTTACTTCTAATTTAACTACGTAGTTCAATATACGTCTTCCTTCACAACACAAATAGTCATTTAAATTCATTATTTTGCCTTTCTTTCTCAAGAAATTACTCCTTACTCCTCCCTTTGCAGCTATAACTCTTAAAATATATTTTTTATCACAATTTAACACCCAATTCCCAGAATTTTAATCAGTGTCCTTCACGTAATTCGAGAGCCCTGAGTATTACATACGTACTGTCATAAACGACAGCAACACACCACCATTAATGGCATATGGTCGCGCGGACGAAGACATACTTTTGCACTATCTCTAGCAAACGTTCTCACAGAGACTCGGTTGTCATATCTTACACTTTGGCAACGTTTAAAAACGACTATCCCACTTCTGATTCTCTCTTAAATTAGTAATTCACTCGAAAAATTAAGTCTCTGGCTTGCTTTAACAAAACTTGCTTTTTCACTTATGTTTCGAATATGTTAGGGGACCATCGAACAATAACAATTGATAATTATACCACTGTAGAAAACTCAATATATAAGAAATTAATTGTCTACTCTATGTGTCGCCCAATGACGTTAGTTGTTATATATGGTTATGTGTTTCAAGTACTACTGCGAATGCCATTATCCGTGACGACGTCTTCAGGTCATTATCAGAAACTGTGCATAAAAGATAGCTCCAACTTAAAATAAATTCATAGAAATATCTTAGATTGCGGTGAACCTCACCGCCAGGTAACAGATTAATTATGTTATGAGGAGCGTAGTCTCTACGAGACCACCTCAGAGGTCTTTGGGTCTCGCAAGTTGAATGATGGCGCAGTTGGAAAGCGCATGAGCGCGCTAAAATCAACGCCACAAGTTCGAATCTCGGTCCCGTCTCCCATTTTCATTCAACATAAAATAAATTATCTATGTTTTAAAAATTATGTATTCTCTACTAGAGAATGAGAGATTCTTGCGAACAAGTTGACCATTGCAACTTCCATTCATCTTATACCTACGATAGAAACTAAACTCATCCATTCATTTCACTTATAATACAAGTGGTACGATCATGAGCAAGAATTTATTATAAAATGGTATATGCTTATCCTTGATAATTACACATATTGTGTAATGAAAGCAAGAGCAGCGATTTGCTATTTATAATTTTTAAATTTGAAGCCATCGGTAAACCTCAGTCTTGTTTCTTCGGTAGTGTTTAATTGATACGCAATCTACTACAGCACGTATGATGTCTGAGATGGACTGGGAAGATTAACTTCCGAGATGGATATATTGGAAAGAAAATGGTACAATTTTTGTTGAAAACATGTGTCAATGTAGGGTTTAAAAATGTGAATAATAATTTTATCCAGTTTGGTAACTTTCAAGCAAGCCTGTTTTAACGTGTACATGTACTTTGACACTTCTAGTTTCGAGAGTTTCTTTTGAATGTTTTGGAACATAATGGAATATTTTGAACTTTTCTAAAATATGTAATTGTATTATATAACACTTTTGCATAGTTTCAAAACTCTCGTTTAATTAAATAAAAATTAAAAGAAAAGAAAATATTTTCTCACCTTCGAAGGAGTTTCCTCAACTCTGTAGCTACGGGAGCTAATGAGTATTGTATATTCCGTTCGCCATCCGGTCTTCCCACATGTGACATGAGAATCACACTTCTTGCATCGTGCTCCAAAGCAAAACATATTGTTTCTAATGATTCTCGTATTCGTTTCGTGTCTGTTATTCTTCCATTTTCTATCGGGACATTGAAATCAACCCTAGCAATAAAAAGAACAAAACTTATTTGTTTTCTATTCGTGTACTGTCATAGTTGTACGGTCGAACAAATATGCGTCGTGCATGGGCACCGTTTTGTGCTAGACTGATTCAGGATCTAAACACAAATTCTCGCTTATCTTAATTCATGTGTTGGAGAAGATGAAACACAAAGCAATACAAAATGAAGAATGATGTTATGATACAATTTCATATGAAGCTGCAAATTCATGTAAAAACGAACCATTTTAATGGAATTTTGTTTTACTACATTTTTTATTCATTACTTAATTTTGAATTGCTTGTTTGTCATCGTATTGATTTTCCAAGATTATTGGTACTCAAAATATAATGTTTTTTTTACAGAAATAAAGTATGATATTTAAAATAAAATAATATGAGAGTATGTTAGTAACTTAATACATTGTTCTGCGTGTTAGAATTATATCAATGTTTTTATCGACGGTGACGCGTGTATTATTTTACAGAATTAAAATGCGGCTCTCATTATTACTGTGCACTGAAAAATTATCACAACTATTACAATTAATATATTATGAATAAAATCAGTTAAAACATTCTTTGTTTGTTTCAACTAAGTTTGTCATAAACGGAACTATCGATGAATCAGATTCCGTTCGATTTCCTAATATTAAAATTGGTTTGCATAGTAACAACAGAAGTAGTGGGCATATTATAACACTACTAGGACACTTCATTTTTGTGAAAAATTGTAAAATACCTTAAATTTTATTTGTGTATTTAGACAGTCAAAAGCACGAAATAACAATTCTGACTAATCGTATTATCCCTCACAAAGCAACATTATCTATTGATCCTGTGGGATAACTTATTATGAGCAGAATCCATGTTTGCCACAGACATTTTAAAGAGTACAAAGGAGTTAAGAACTGAAAAGTTTTGAAACTTTTCCGAAAAATTGTACAGCTTAAAGGGTAACACTAAAGTAGGGCATATTCCTCGATAATTTTTTAATATAATTGGTCATCTTTCTCTTAATCTGTTCTAACATCTCAACAGGTTAAGACAATGAATTATGTCCTATTCGAATAAGAATAAAGTTTAAGGTCGTCAAAGATCATTCAGAGAAGAATCTTGTCAGAATAGCGCTTCCCATTCGTTTTAGCATGAGCACAGTATGAGATTATTGAAGAATGAAAAGCCCTCTCCCAATTTTTATTCGATGTAAGATATGTAATTTCGCCTACATTTGATTTATCTTAAACGTAAATAAGAAAATAATATTCAAACTCTATGAATTTGAGTATTATGTCCTAAACCTATTTACCAAGGTTTATTTGAAGTAATCAATGGTAACAATTATTGAGTTTCAAATTCATTATAATATTTATTTGCTAAAATTACATTACACACATTCTAAACAACAAAATTTTGGAAAACATTTAATAATTGAAATTCACAATCTGCCTTGTATTGTTCAACAAAGTAAATTCATTTTTGAATTTAAGAGAATGTTAATACTCGTACAACATTGTTGCACATCCCACAGGATGCGAACCGCTGAAGAAACATCACATTCTCCTTTATTGTATCAGTGAAGAGAAGAGATCACGGATACTAATGAACATATAACAAAATTACACTCAAAACAACATTTATGAATTTGTATGTTCTCTAAACTGATATTGAAGACATATTGAAACAATATTTCTGCAAAGATCCCGAAATTCTCTCGAACCAAGCCGCGAGTTCTCAGCTGGTTATGTAAATTGAGATGATAAAAAACAAACTTATTGAAATATAAAGATTTGTAGTGTAGGGATAAATACAAAAGACGACGTTAAAGCAGTATTTTCTTAACGTCTGGTGATTATTACTTACCTTATTAAAACACGTTTATTTGCGAGATTTATTTCATCAATCGCAAGTTTATTTGATAGGTCCATCATCAGAATAATTTATATCCGCATAAAGGCCAATTTTATGCCCATTTTCTTCCCAAGTTTTTAGACAACTGAAATCCGCCATTTTTGATGTTGTTATTTAGTAATTGTTATTTTACCCTTTACTGATTTCTCCTTCAAATTTTCGATGTTGACAAATTTAATCATAGGCTCAAAGTTGACCATGATAATAAAATATATATTCTTTGAGCTCTACGAATATCGTACGAATTGATCATTTTCAATGGCCTTCTATACAAATTGTTGACATATATAGAAAAAGTGTGTAGAAGAGTGTGAGTGGATATTAATCGGGATATTTGTATCAATCGATTCAAAAAAGTCTGAGCTTATAGGTAGTGGTTTAAAGTCAAAGGATCATTTTCCCCTCAAGTTGGAGTGTAGTGGTTGTAAAATGTCATTGCAAATGCCATGTTATTATGCTCATTCTGGTCATATGTTGGGAAAAATAGAAATGAACTGAAAATTCCTAATACAAAATGTAAAATAGCCTTTCATGTATCGGTAAGTGTGAAAAATATCGTGATTTAACCTGGACGCGCGGAAGTATTTTAAGACCTTGTCCTGCGTGGGCGACAATACATGGAATTATGCGACAAGACGTTTATGATTCGGGATTTATACCGAAATACGTGCTTCTAAGGTAAAGTTGCCATGATAACACACAATAAATTTATCAGAAAATGACATCTTACATTGAATTTTATCATTTATACTCGTAACTATGTTTACGTCTCTAAACATTTTTGAATATATCAGTATATAAATTTGTACTTTTTATTTCCTTGTAAATGACATTAATGATTACATTACTAAAAAGAGGCACAAATTTGCAACACCCCGAAAAATACCGTTTGTCATGTTTTGCACTTGCATAAACCCATAATCATTACGATATTACACGAGCTAACCTATAAAACACAGTAGCCTGAGACTAGAGATCATTATGAAATGTCAAGACATTCTTGAAACTACATTTTATTGTTTACATACGAAAATCTCAAGTATCATCAATTAGGCCGTGTGCGCAACGTGTGATGTGCGACCAAACTCAAGCAAGTCTGAAGTTCAAGCGTCGTCGAAAGGTGCGCTTATTGCGCTGCAATCACGCTGTAGCTCACACAACACAGTCTCGTAACTACAACTGTTTTTGAATATTGTCGCTTGAAGTTGTCACCCACGCAAGACAAGGCCTTTCCCCCACTCATAGGTATATCAAAAAACAAAAACAATGCCAACTAGCTTCGGTCTCCTCTGATTCAGATAATTTTAGTAGATTTCATGGAGTGTAATGAAGGTTAATTATTTCTCCTGATAATCTCTCCTTCGCTGATAAATTTCACATCAATCACGAAATAGATTTAATTAAAAGTTTACTATCTTACAATATTATCAGAGGACTATAAAATATTATAAAGGATTATAAAAGAAAGAAAATTATAAATAAATTTATTAATTTAAATAATTCAATGTAAATAATTATTTTTTAAATATTAAATTTTAAATAAACAAATAATATTATAAAAGAGATGGTAAATATTACCAGGAAAAGACGCTTCAAGATGACAACACATTCCCAAAGTACTAAATCATCAACATTAATGAATAACATTTCCAGTAGGTACAGTGAAATTTGAGAAAAAATTGAACAACGAAATAAAAAAATCACCGAAGGAAAAACGCGGATACTCAGCAAGAAAATAAACAATTTTTTGTGACGAATTTTGAATATCATGGGAATAAGTGTAACTTTATACATTTTTTCTGGTATGATACAAAGCACTAAATAACATTCCGATACGAGACAGTTTTAGATGGCTTTTCAATCAACCTGTATTCTGAAACGTTTTTTTCTTTCACAAGTTCATACTAGTAGTAATCGAATAGAAAAAAAATCGCAAGACTTGACGTAATATGTACTCGTGTTATTCTAAGTATGGGTAGTGTGGTGCAAAAGAAAACATTTAAACAACACTGATGTATTTTATGATGATTAGATTTCATTTGTTGGGATGCGGGTGGAGGGGAGTGAGAGCAAGAGCGGGACGCATGCTTGACTCCAGTCCACTCCAGTCGATCCTGCTGAACGGAACGAGGGAGAGAAACCCATTAGTTTGGTCCCAAGTCCCAATCTCAGAAGTAGATATTGAGATGAACTTCCTATCTCAATCATACATAAAAATACAATAGTTAATTATGACGGAGTGGCGGAGCTAATCCATACGCACTTCGACAAAAATCGGAGGAAATTGCAACTGCTGGAGTTATTACATGTCTGAAATTGACAGAAAGAAACAGAAATTATTTTATTGTACATTAGTATAATTTAATAATGATTTTTTTTATTGTAGTAGCTGTGTTGGTACGACAATGTCTTCTGTTCTCTCGACAATCGATTTCGTATTTAGTAGTAGTAATAATCTGGAATCTTGAATTTGATTCGTCTCCCCGCTCTCGAAAATTTTTCTGCAGTGTTGGAAGTTGTGGAGTTCATTTCTGTCATATTGTGTTTCGGACGTGCGTTGTGTTCTACTGGTGTTGCTATCGTAAATGCTGGTTTAACTCGATCCGTTGTTAACTTCCTTGGTGTTCCTCTTGAGGTGTCTTCCATGGGAGTGTATGTATGTGCGTATCCATGTTCGTTGGTTGTTGAATGTGTGACGATTCCTGACGAATTTGTATCAGTAGAATGTCCGTTGATTCTCGAAATGGTGTCGCGATGTTGTTTTTCCACTGTGTTGTGTGGCTGTCACTTTGTGTCACGGCAGAAATGGCTGGCTTGCTCGTGGTGTTCACATGTGAGTAGGATGTATGTTGTTTACATGTGAATTTATCTGTTTCGTTTTACAGGTGGCCGTGACGGCTTGTCCGTAATACTATTCACTTTGTGTAGAACCGTTCGTTTCTTCTAAATCGATTTTAAAGTTTTTACTTCTACACTTAGTAAATCTGACGTCGTAGTTGTTATTATATGATTACCCGTTGCTTGACCTGTCACTGTTGAAGTTACCGTGTTTTTCGTTTGTTTTTGTTGACATGAAGCGAGTGTATCATATTTATTCGTGTAGATTTGAGAATTTCGTGATATAAATGCACATGGTTTATTACATCGTATAGCGGATTTTCCGTAATTGTAATGATACCAGCATGTTTGATACGGCTAAGGTCTCGGGTTCTTGCGTGGGTGAACGTATTGCTTATATCTCCTAACTGATTCACGGTAAGTGATGTTTGCTGAAATAGCATGCTGGTATACAAGTAATGTTCATACGTGTGTCACTTGTTTTGTTAGTTTATCTACTGCTTCTATTAGCCAGTTTATTTTATGGTCTTGAGTTACTGGTGGTTCGGTGGTTGTTTGCGGCGTAGGTGTCACAAAATTTCAAAAATTACATCAGCTAGTGATGCTAGTTCATCCAGATTTATGGATGGTCGAACTATTGGTTGCGGCGTAGATGTACGAAAATTTTGATAAATCTTGTCAGCTATTGACGCTAGTTCATCTACGCGTGGGTAGTGCTCGTGGGTAGTGCGCTCAGCCAGGTTTCTGTTATGAAAGTTTGTATTTGTGCCGGTAACCACACTTCCATTACGGATGAATTTTCCCGTTGTTCGACGTATGTTAAGTTTCTTACGTGTTCCAGTAACTGAGACGGGGTTCGATCCTCGATAGACGCTGTCGACAGTATACGTTGCGAGTTCGTGAACAACTGGATGAGAAATTGCTTGAGTCTGTCATACGCGTCGGTGGTGTTCGGCGTCAGTANTTGTTTTATAGTTCATCTACTGCTTCTATTAGCCAGTTTATTTTATGGTCTTGAGTCACTGGTGGTTGGGTGGTTATTTGCGGCGTAGGTGTCAAAAAGATTTCAAAAATTACATCAGCTAGTGATGCTAGTTCATCCAGATTTATGGATCGTCGAACTATTGGTTGTGGCATAGATGTAGGAAAATTTTGATAAATCTTGTCAGCTATTGACGCTAGTTCATTTACATCTTGTATGTTTGTTGTTGTCAACACATTTTTAATACGCGTGGGTAGTGTGTTCAGCCAGGTTTCTGTTATGAAAGTTTGTATTTATGCCGGTAACCACTTCCATTACGGATGAATTTTCCCGTTTTTTGACGTATGTTAAGTTTCTTACATGTTCCAGTAACTGAGACGGGGTTCGATCCTCGATAGACGCTGTCGAAGGTATACGTTGCGAGATCGTGAACAACTGGATGAGAAATTGCTTGAGTCTGTCATACGCGTCGGTGGTGTTCGGCGTCAGTAACGTCTCGTCAACGTCGCGTATCACTGAACTGTCAAGATTGCTAATCACATTACATGTTTATCAAATTGGATAGTAATCCCTTTTGCCAAGAATTGAGCCTCCGCAACACCAAACCATGCATTTGGTTTATCGCGCCAAAACGTTGTCAGATATAAAGTGGTCATCGTAGGTTGACGAGATGTGGTGGGAATTCGCGTGCTGTCGGTCGGCATATTGAATCTTGTGATATATTATGATTTCGTGAAAAATTAATTGACAAAGAAAATTTGTCTTTGCTTTTAATTTATATTAGTATCAAAGTTCGCGATCAGAGAATTTAATGTCACGTTGAGTGAGATTGAGTGATAATCATCAAAGTCGCGGGTCACCATGTATTGTTCTTATAGTGGCTTCGCTTTAAAATTTTTTGTCACGATTAGTGAACTAAAGATTACGATGAGTGAGTTAATACTAGAGTGAGATGATGTGTTCAAATCATCACGTGCCAGGGGTCACCATATAATGTTCTTATGGTGACTTTGTTTTGAAAACTTTTATCACGTTTAGTGAGTTAAAGACCACAATGAGTTTATTATTACGTTGAATGATTTTGCGTGCTAATTATCGTGTCCCGGGGTCACCATATAATGTTCTTATTTTAACCGGTATGGCTTGTCGTTGAGGAAACTTTTGACGATTGAAATATCAGAAAGGCTAATTTTAGAATAAGCTATGCCTAGCCAGAATATTTTTTTTGTGGGGCTTTACGGCTCATGTTGACATCAAAGGTCATTGGAGCCCGAAAAACTTGTACAGGTAGGGAAAATGCAGTAACGCACTAGGGAGAGCCAACACGACTCTCCCCGCGTGTGGGACTCGCCGAATGATTCAACCCTACCCACTAAAATCCCTCCTGAATTACAACACATCAAAGCATATCTCACAACATACATCCCTACCCACTAAAAACCCTCCTGAATTACAACACATCAAAGCATATCTCACAACATACATCAAAACATCTAATGGAGGAGGGAAAAAAATGAGGGGGGGACAAAGAATAAGGGGGTAGAAAAAGAGAGGTTGGACAAAAATCAGAGGGATGAGGAAAATGAAAGGTACCGTAGCCCTAATAGCGTCGAGATCGAAAAGAACAAGAGGTGACCAAGGGAGGTCAGAAAAGAGAAAGGACTGGGGGACCTAGCCAGAATAAAACACTATAAAAATAAACTAACATTAACGTCTAATTTAAATGTCAATTAAATTGATTAATGATAAACTTGGATTTGAATTTGAAATAAACAGCGAATGGTTGTCTAGTTAAAATATTGTGACGTATAGTCAGTTAATAACAACATTTTTGTACAGTAAGAAATAGTAATAAAATAAACACATAAATTGAGACATGCTAAAACATTCCACTATTAACTTGATACATGTCAATATAAAATTGTCAATCTTGATTGGATATATTAGCATACGACTTTGAAGTTAATTGTCAGTAAATAATAAAATATTATTATAAGAACAAGTTAAGAGACTGTCTCAAACAATTTCGTCAGTTGTCTCGACTCGTGGTCGACTTTACTCACAGTTAGGTTTGCTGGAAGCAGCGTCCAAGAGTTGCATCGTTCACCACACTGACATTTCACTAATTCACGAAACATGAAATTGTTACAAAGTTTGACTTGAGTTGTTTCACTGAATTTAATAATATTTATAAACGTTTAGTTATCTCTGAAACCCATTGTAATAGTCATAATTAGTAACAGTTAGATAATTGATATCGCTTGTGCGTACTCTTTTACACGGCAAGAGCGAAGTGAGTTCGCGTGCGTCTCTGTTGGCGTCAGAGAGCGAAGTGTTTCTTCTTCGTCTTGCACATCTATATTCACTTGTTTTTGGACCAACATAGCTATCTAGTCCAACGCCGTAGAAAAATATCCAGATGAGATATCGAAAAATGGCTTTTTTGCCATGATTCTGGAAGGGACTTTGTTCTCGGAAACTACAAACTTAAAACTTTAAAGAAAAAACACAACGAAAACGACCCCCACGAAAACAGCAACTCGAACAAAAAAACACACAAAACACTGAAGTACTCGTACTCGCACAAGTGAGACTAATCTCTATTCTTCCTTTCGCGCGTAAAACTTCCCACATTGTCGTGAAGTTACCTTTTCATCATAGGTAACCAATATCAATATACATTTTAATCATAGAAAACTTACATATCAAATAATGTTATGTAAAATATTCATGAAAGTAAATACTCATAAAATAAATTTTTAAGTTACCGCGTAATTTTTAAGCCGCGGCGTTGTTGAGTTGTGAGTAACAAATATAAAAACAGATCTATGAATAAAGGATGTAAAGAAAAAAGGATTGTCTTTTTTATTACATTTAATGTCATTTACATTAATATTATTACATATAGTACTGCGAAAATACGACACAATGATTTATTTTCAATCATTTTTGACAAAAAAAACAGAAAACGTACATCTACACGTATACCCATCACCGGGTCTAACAAAACTAACATCGCCGACTGTGACCGAACAATTGTTTATAATTGTTCATTATGTTCGACACAAAAACAAAATATTAGACAAAACAGCGTATCTCGACACAGCGCCCGCTGTAGTTAATCTGGAGCAGGTTTTTAACAAGAAATGAGTATCAAAAATATCACTTCAAAAATAAAAAACACACCTATTGTTGAAGCAGAATTAATCTCATTGGAGCTTGTAAAAAATAAGATTTCATTGTCGTGAAGAATTTCAATTGCCTTGCCAATAATAAGTTCAATCGAGAAATAATTCACACTATTTATAATGTGAATGTTAAATAAATGTTTCAATATAAAAAAAACGAGCATAAAACAAATTTTATAAGATACAATACGTATTGTTCAGTCTTCTCCTCGTTGCTCGTACAAAATCAGCCCTAAAAATATACCATTAAAAATGAAACAGATGAACTACCATCTTATTCGACTGTCAAGGTCGAGCTACTGCCGCGCGCTCTGACGCAGGAAGTCTGAAATATTTCTTTCGAAAACTAATGACCTTGAGACCGGTCACTGGCGCGCCCTGGTGGCGTAAGTTTAAACTACCCTTTTGCGAGGGAGTAACACCTTGGATAATTTCGCTGTTAACACCACGGCTGTCAGCCGGTTACTGAAGAATATACTTTATCTTCAAGGCGGGAATGTTAATTTTGCAGAACTACGCTTGCGCAGAACTCACATGCAAACGAGAGTTGACTGATCGCTTCAGGTGCTTTCAATTCTATACCTGCAGGATCATTTCGAAAAAATTATAATTATCATACCCTAACACCCTAACATATTTTCTCTACAAGGTCGCTAGTATATTCAGTTATTTAGCAATAAGTTCCACTGTGTAGCTAGCATTTTTTTCCACCTGTTTGGCAATCTGCTTCGCTGTGCTGCGAACAGCAGCTCCGATTGGTTGCGTCGTGGCGGAGGGAAGAAAATAGTGCGGAACATTATAACTACCGTAAATATGAAGAGCGAAGAATACGGCTTATATTTTCGGAACCGCAATAATATTTGTAGTATTATGACATTATGTATTTTTTCGAACCCTTGTTGGACCAACTCCTTAAGTTTGGCCCATTAAGAAATACACATAATTGACACATGATCAAATTAAAATTACACACAAAAAGTAATAATTAATTCCTTTAAGACAAGAGAATTGAGAACGATGAAATATAGAATGAAATAGAAAATGCTAATAAATATTACTATCAATTCGATAACTGTCAATATGAAGAATGCAATCTTGTTTTTATACATAAATATATGACTTTGAAATTAATAGTTATTGAATAACGAAAATCTGATAGTGAGAACAAAATAGGAAAAACTATCTCAAACAATTTCATTTGTTGTCACGACACGTGGTCGAATTTTACTCACTATGCGTTGATCTAGAAGCAACGTCCAAGAGTTACATCGTCACCACACTGGTATTTCACGAAACCGCACATTATTAATTCACACGATAACATGAATTTCTTATACTGTTTAATTAGAGTTGTTTCACTGGAGTGAATAATGTTAATCACTGTTTTTTTTGTGGGGCTTTACGGCTCATGTCGACATCAAAGGTCATTGGAGCCCGAAAAACTTGTACAGGTAGGGAAAATGCAGTTACGCACTAGGGAGAGCCAACATGACTTCTAATGGGCGACGCGTTCCTGCTGAAGACAGCTCGCACTATGAAGGGCTCTACTGTGTGCTGTGCCTAACTCCAGAATGACGAAATGGCACTTGATTGGCTGAATATTCATTATTTATTCACTTGTCACTGCTTTATTAATTTAGTCCATTGTAGTAACCAGGTAGTAGCATTCGTATGTTAAAGATAGTTCTGGAATGCTTAATTGTTGACTAATGTTTATTAAATTGTTTATAGTTTATACACAGTCGTATTTGTCCATTGCACATCTATTTAGGGGTTACTCATTATGTAGCTCCGCTACATACTCAATTAGTTTCAATAATAATGTCACTGAAAATATCCCTATAAACTGTGACGGGCGACGCGGTGTACGATGTAAGTCCAATGCCCACATCTAACCTCGCCAACTTTCTCTCACACCGAATTACTGGCACGCGTCGTCGCACTACTACTACTCCGCGCGCTCTTCGTTGAATCAATGAAAACCTATTGCTTTTATTATTATTATTATTATTATTATGTTGTTGTTGTGCAATTATATTTTCACTGTTCACACAGGAGGTTGAGGCGGGTAATGTGCCAAGTCGGAAGTAAAATGTAGTCTTAGTCGAGACTAAGAAATTTCCTTCGTAAGTGGCATGTTGGTAATAAGACAAATTTCTGCATTTCTGGCAGTTCATTTCTAGATAATGGTAATCTTGCAAGGTGCCCTTTTTGTTTTGCAAATAACTCCAGATGTTGAAATTATGAGGGTAAAACTTATTACTTCATTTTGTTTCCAGATCTTTTGAATTTCTGTCTTGTGTCTGATATTTTTTGAATTTTTGTTTCTTTTTTTAAATTGCTAGTGGAAGGAACAGCTACATCAACAATTATTTTCCCTTTATATTTGTCTATTAAAATTATGTTTAGCGTGGTATGGTCTACTGTTCTCTCTGTAATGATTTGCTTATCCCAGTACAAAGTGGAAATTCTATTTTACATGATAGGTGGTGGATCGAATTTATAATTGGGGGAACTGTTTCAACAAAGTTCATGTTTTAGCTAGCTGTTGGTGAATTATTTTGGCCACTTGATTATGTCTTTAGGTGTAGTCCATAGGGGAGAGTACTTGGCAACCCGAAATAATGTGGTGGATTGTTTCATTGCAGGTGTGGCATGTTCTACACAATTCATTGATTCTCATGCAGATTCTTTTTCTGTAATACCTAATTGGGATTACTTCATCCAGTATGGCACACATGAACACCTCTGTCTTTGCATGGAGTCTGCCATATTTCAGCCACTAAGTTGATTCTTCCTTGTCACACTTGGCATCCTCTAGAGAATTTTTTATGGACAAAGGGTTTAGCAAGACATATCACCTCAAGATTGTATATCATTTATAGTTAGTTTAAATTCTTCCGTTAATTTTAGAGGACTGTAATATTTATCTAAGCGTACAGCTGACTGATGAAATAGGTCCTTCCCCCAGGGGATTTACATCTAGTAAGTACGTGTTTGGCAAAAACGGGGCTGGCATTACTTCCACTTACTTGTGCGAAGCTCCTTCCTTTCTCTTTCCTGACCTTCCTTGGCCACCTCTTGTTCTTTTCGATACCGACGCTATTAGGGCTAGGGTATCTTTCATTTTCCTCTTTTCTTAATTTTTTAAGCAAAAGACTTGAGATATGTTGGGATTAGAGTTTTGAGTTGTAATTTAGGAGGGTTTTTAGCGGGTATGGCTGAGTCATTCGGCGAGTCCCACACGCGGGGAGAGTCATGTTGGCTCTCCCTAATGCGTAACTGCATTTTCCCTACCTGTACAAGTTTTAAAGGCTCTAACGACCTCGATGTTGACGAGCCCTAAAGCCCCACAAAAAAAAGGTCCTGACATCTCTTGAAATAATAACAAATTTTATAATAATAATAATAATAAATTTATTGTCAAACAAACAATACAAATTGCGTATGACCACGTTGAGGACAATAAACTAATTTACTCTTCGGAAGCAAGCAAGGGACCATCCCATCAATTCCGATCAAGGGCCCTGAAGCAGAGGCGGATTAAAAAATTTCAGCAAAAGTTCCTAGATAAGATAAAAAGTTAGCTGCGAGTTATAATACATATATAATGTCAATATGTTTGTAATTTAATGCAAATATGTTTGTAAATTTACATGTACAAGTTATTATCGAACTATAGATTATTCTGAGTATAGTGTTTAAAAATCATAAGAATTGAAATAACACTAAATTCACGATTTATTGTTACAATAGACCCGCCCCTAGACAAAGCCTAGAGAACCTGTATGATAAATCCGCCTCTACCCGAAGGAAAACCGGAGAAAAACCCGGGCCAGGATGGGGCTACAGAATTTATGTACACAACCGTGCCAAAGTTGAGTACACATAAAACTAAATTAATATGAGCCATAAGACAACACAATCAAGCATGAAAATAGTTTTTGAAATTGTTATAAGTTTTTTAATAAGTACTACGGCAATGGCGTAATAAAGTACAAGACGAATTTAACTTTTATTAAAATCAATAAATTCTTTTACATTGTAGAAGCACTGGAACAGGAGGTAGTATTTTACAGCGGATTTGAAGATATTCAATTTCATAATATCTTTTATGTTTTTGGGCAGGGAATTATATAGAACGATTCCCGAATGATAAGGTCGTTTTTGGAAAAGAGTGGTTGATAATATTATTAGGGCGATAAATATTATTACTATTGCGAGTATAGTGTTCGTGAACGAGACTGTTTTGTATAAAGCAAAGGTGGCACTTCAGGAATTCGGTCTTAACAAACAAGACTGTTTCATAAATAAAAATGCAGGGAAGTGCTAAGATATTTAATTCCTTGAATAAAGGTTAACAAGAGTTTCGGGGGTGAGATTTACAAATTATCCGAACTATCCTCTTCTGAATTCTGAAAGTTTGAATACTCTGACCGGAATTACCCCAGAAGGTAATGCCGTAACGTAAATGGGAGTAAACGTTTGCAAAATATACGCAACGGGAAATACGTGGACTAACTGCGTTAACTAAGATTCGGAATGCGTAACACAATTTGCTTAATTGGGAATTAAGATTGTCAACGTGACAATTCCATTTGAGGTTGTCTTTAATATGGAGACTTAAGAATTTTGTATTCGTAACACTTTTTAATTGTGGTTCGTTTAAGGAAAGAGAAATCTGAGGTAAAGATTTTGTGATATTATTGTGAAATGACAGACACTGTTTTGTTAGTGTTTATCTATCTTTTAAATAAGAAGTTAGCCAATGATGTGGAAGTCCACGAATGCCTAAAGAATGCAATTTGGAAAGGAGAATTTCGTGATCGATGACATCGAATGCTTTGGATAAGTCAAGAAAAACACCCTGAGGATTTTCTCCACGGTCTAGAGATGTGATAACATCGTTTAAGAAGGAAAATATGGCGCTTGTAGTGGAAAAGGTTTTCCTAAAACCGTGTTGGTCGTAAGAGAGAATGTTATTTGTTGATAAAAAATCTAGAACATTTTGCAAATTATAGAACAATTTTTCTAGGAGTTTTGAGAAAGTGGGTAGTAGAGATATTGGTCGGTAATTTCCAATATTAAGTTTGTTTCCTTTCTTGTGTAAAGGTTTCACTTTAGCTCTCTTAAATATATTGGGAAACACCCCTTCCGATAAAGAACTATTAAAAATATTTACGAGTGGATTTAATATAGCGTGGGACGAAGATTTAACAATAAACTCAGGTATATCATCTATGCCTCGTGAAAATTTGTTTTTTAAGGAGCTGATGATTCCCATGACTTCACTGGCGTTAGTTTCGGAAGTGAACATAGAATTGGGTATGTGGGTGGTAATAATTGGAGGACATTGATTTGGATATATTGAGTTCGTTATTTTACCAACTTCCGAGAAGTAAGAATTAAACAAACTTGCGATGTCCTGAGGATTTCATACGATTTTGCCATCGTTTAGTAAAGATACATTTTCTTCGCGATTTTCAGATGTTGCCGTGTAATTGTTAACAATATTCCACATGGCTTTCATCCGGTTGTTCGATTTTAGTGTATGCCTGTCGTTTTCCATTACTTTAGCTGCATAGACTACTTTTCGGAGAATAGTCTTATATTTNCCTGTCGTTTTCCATTACTTTAGCTGCATAGACTACTTTTCGAAGAATAATCTTATATTTACGATACTAATTATGGAATTCGGGTGGTTGGTTATAGCGTTTTCAAAGATAATATTAACGGCGTTTGTTTTTTGAAGAAATTCTTATCCCTTGGGTGATCTATCTATTGTATTTCTTTGTGTTAATTAACTTGCGTTTTATGGGAAAGCTAGAGTTGTAATGTTTTAGGAATATTGAGATAAATACATTGAATTTGTCGTCGGTGTTTTGGCAATTGTAAACATCTTTTCATGTTTCTAGACGCAAATAATTTATAAATATGGATTTATTAATGTCATTAAACTCTCTTGTAAATCTGTAAAGGATTTTAAGTGGTTTTAATTTATTATTAATAGTTAATACTTGAGCAAGGTGATCACTGTTTCCGGCGATAAACACTTCAGAGAGATACGAGATTCCATTGTTGACTATAATTTGATCTAGCAATGTTTGAGATGAGCCGGAGAGGCGAGTGGGGTCGTTTATCGTAGTAATAAGGTTGAAGGAGTCGATAATATTCTTGAATCGATTAACTGGTGAATGTGCAGAGTCGGATGTACTCAAGAAATCGATGTTGAAATCGCCACATATAACGATAGATTAAGTAGATTTATGTGTGATATGTTTTAAAACAATTTCGAAGTTCCGAAAAAATATGTCAAG
>NNCF01128428.1:87922-137960 GCA_002313205.1 Laupala kohalensis
CAGTAAGAACTTGCTAAATAATAATTAGAAATAGCAGTATCGTTGATGTTCTTAGTTGAAAGCCAATGCTCTGTAAGGCATAGGAAATCGAATCGACTTTAGTGTACCAGAATTTCAATGTCTGTCAATTTGTTTGAAAGGGATTGGACATTATGATGAAATATAATTATTTTTTTCGCAAAGAGTTGGTGACTCACGAGAAATGGAATCGACGTTAGATTGTGGAGAGGAATTTGAATTTGGTACAGCTTCTAGTTCCGGATCAAGCCCGCACACTGCACTTGAACGCGATTGTCACCTTCGAGTACCACATCGTACTCCTGAGCGCAAGTTGTAACTGTGTATGTGGGCGGCAGGAGGACTGGATAAGGTCGTGGGAGATGAGGAAGCAGTAGGTGAAAGAACGGGGACAGGAGAAGAAATGGGTGTGGAGATAGGAAGAGGAAATGGTGATGAGGTAGGAGCAGAGGGAGGTGGAGGAGATGANGGAGCAGTGGGAGGTGGAGGAGATGAGGTAGAAGGAGAGGGAGGTGGAGATGAGGTAGGTGCAGGAGGAGGTGTAGGAGTGGGTAATGTGGCAGGTGGATGACGTGAGGTCAGATGTGAAGCTAGGAGAGAACCGAAGTGCTGTTTCCCAGACGGTCTCAGGTGTTAACCGTGCTGGGTAAAGTCATTGGCTTAAAGAAACCGGAGACTGAGAACTGGCTAGGAAGCAATCCACACAATACGGAGGACATCTGACGACCGTGCGAATTAACTAGTATGAGCACGTTTGATTTCTGCGTGGAAAAGTTAGTTTCATCTCTGGATAGCACTACTTTACGTGGTTTTGGGCGGCTGTGCTAACCAGTGCGTGGTGTGTGAACAGGTATGGGTACTGGACGGGAGGGGATGAAACGAGTAGGTAAGGGAGGAAACAGACATGTCATCTAACACACTAAACCTATTCTGAGTGAAGAGTTGGGGTGGCGCATGTTTCGTTGGTCTAACCGGGTGATTGTAGTTGGAAGGACGGCGAGAATTCCTAACTGTAGTCCAACCGCCGATCGTTTTCTTATTGACCTCTTCCAGCGCACTGATTCGTGTGTCAATATAATGTACCAAGTCATTGTACGCCTTCTGAAGATCAGCTTTGAATGAGTTGAGGAATGCGATAGTTGTGGTCCATTGTTGTGAGATAGTTAGTAACTTAACGACAAAAGCAAATGAGAATACACGAAAACTGACAACTAACATTGAATGAAGGTTGTTAGTATAATATATTTATTACTACGGAAGTTACAAATGAGATAATAAATAAATTAAAAATGCAAACAAACCGACGACAAAAATGATTGAAATAATTATTTAGGGCGACCACTGGAGATTAATTAATTCGACAAAAACTACCGTATATTATGTTAAAATGTAAATATATACAAAAGACTCAAGAAAAACGAATTGTAAAATGATGTAATAATTCTATGAAATTATGACGACGAAAACTTGGGTGCAACAATGGGGCAGAGTTTAAATAAGTAAATAAACAAACCGACAACTAAAATGACAGAAATAAATTAGGATGACAACTGTAGATAAATTAATTCGACAATAACTAAGGCAATATTATGTTAGATTGTAATGAATAACTACAAAAAGATCACGAAAACAAATGGTAAAGTATTGGAATAATTCTATTTACGACGACGAAACTTGAGTTACAATATAGTACGTTATTTGTAAGTTAATAATGATGTAATAGTATACGCACCAGAAAATCTAAATATAGCAAAATAATTTTAATGCACCAAGAAGTTAAATTTATGATTCCGTTTGTACTTACGTAAACTTTATCACACCTTTAAATGAAGGATTTGAATGAAAACAATATGAAATTATATTTGGTTCGTTAGGTTTCAAAGTCTTAGGAAATGTTTTTAGTGTTTTTTCACTTAACACTCACACAGAACAAAGAATTTTACACTACAATGAAAGTTAGAATCTAAATACAACTACTGAATCACAAAAAACTCGAAAAAATAAAATAATTAGAAAGGTTAAACTGAAAAATAGAGAGCTCATTCAAAACCGCAGCTAACGCCAGGAGCAGGCTAGCTAATCCCCAATTTATTAGTTTTGTAATCTGCGAATGAACAATATATTCTGCGCCTAATGATCACTTCCCCCTTCTGACCTTGGCAGGTAACACATTCCTTGGCATGGTGTTTTCTAAATTTTCTCATGAGAGTCCGCGTTTTTTCGTTTATGTTCAAGTCCGTGTGGGACCAATTAACAATCCCTAAAGTAATCCCAAAATGTTAGTTCAGATACTGCTCAGCTATTTATTGTCATAATCATTTTCCCATTTAATTTCGTCCTCAAAATTGAAACGAACCTTTTATCAATCGTTTAGGAAACACTTTTTCTGATCTGAATGGTCAAATTTGTGCTTTAGTACTAAGCCAAGATACTTATAATTTTTATCTGATTCTAGACATTTTAAGAATGGTTCATAAAATATTTTCTTCTGACACGAATTTACCTCTATGAATGTTCAAGGTTGCACATTTATCTAATCCAAAGGACGTTTAATGTCTGATCTATAGAACTGTATGGTTTTCAGAAGGCTGTGTAGGTTACCTGGAGAGTTAGCGAAGATATTTATGTTGTCCATATATATTAAATGTGCAATTTAGGATGTTCTTTGTTTCTAATTTATAACCATATATTTTTTCATCAAGAAGTCTCAACAATGGATTCGAAGCGAGGCAAATCCATGACGGATCTTGATAGACCCCCTTCGAATTGGTCTGTTTCAGGAAGTGATAGAAGCATGTTGTACTTCGTTCATTCAATTTTTCATTATTCCCTCCATAAAATTGTTTATTGTTGAATTTATCTTACAAATTTTGAGTATCTGAATTAACCATCAGCACTGAGTCAAATGCTTTCTGATAGTCGATATATGCTATGGATACATTTCTTGATCTTTTTCGACTGTGTTAGGATAAATAAGTCAAGAACAAGTTATTCTTTGCAATCCTTAGATTTCTTGATGAAACCTTTGCCTTCTGCTCCTTTGTCAGTACCGACTCCAAAAACGTAAAAACCTATCTACTATTATTGATGTCAGTAATTCGTAAATAGTAGTTAAGCATATAGTTGGGCGATAGTTTTGAGGGTTACCGCAACTTCCAGTTTTGAAAAGGAGACAAGTAATACCTTGTGTAAGGAATTGTGGAGCATCCTTGGGTTTCTGGAGCATTTGGTTAAATGCCTAGGTTAACTGTTCATGGACACAATTGAACTTTCTCCACCAATAATTTTGTATTCCATTACTGGAGATCTCCAGATCTGGGTTTCCTTCAAAACTGCATTGATAACATCTTTTGTTATTAAAATATCAATTATCGATGGCGATTGATTGTTTGCTTCTTCTTCTTGAGCAATCCACTCTGCAGCTACATGGACTTCTTCTGACCATAGTTTTCCCCAATACTTTTCCAGATCTTCTTTTTTCTCACATGCGTATGTACTTGTGGGAGTGTGATTTCCTATTGAACTATAGAATTTCTTATGGTTTCTTTGAAATGCCCGATTTTGTGTTTTTTTGGTATCTGGCGAGACGAGAACCTTTTACCTTACGTTTTTGCTTCAGAGTGTCTAAATTGTTCGTTAGCTTCGAATTCTGATACTTGCCTGGAATTTCACATTTGATGTCTAGTTTCTTAAGTATTGGCTTGAGATTCTGGATCAGCGTGTTCCTTCTTTCACCATTCATGTACGATGTTATTTGTCCGATTTCTCGGCGCGTGGTCTTTAGAATTACTTGTAGTCTAGTATATCAAGCTGGGTTTTTTCCAGACAAGTTTTCTTCCGTCAGAGCTTCAACAAACAATTTTCTGTGAAATGGGAATCTTCATAATTTCCGGATGTGAGACACCTGCACAAAACATTGCGAGAGAAAGTGAAAGTAAATCATGTCTGTCTGAAATCAATTGGGATATTATCCGATTTAAATGTGACAATTAGGTTTGATTGTTGGTTTGGATTGAACCTAGCAAGAGACGGGTTTTTTTCAGGGGAGGTTTGGTCGTTCAATATGATATTACACCTAAAGGATTGTTCTACTTTGCAGTAGAGGTCATTTTTTTGCTTTCATTGTCATGTTGTTCAAAATTGGGCACGTTTTTCTCTTTTTCTTGATGTAATACTGAGAAATTTTCAGTGTTAATAAATTGCAACCCAATTCTTTCTAAATTTTCTCTGTTTCTGACGGTGATACATAAATCTTTTTCCAAATGAGCCCCCTTCTGTCAGCAAAATTTTGTTCTGTGAAAGTGTGGTTTGGTAGACGGTCAGTGAGAGCTTGAAAAAGTTGTCCTTCATAGAGATATTTTTAAGTTTTGACATTCATTTATTTAATAATAGAGACGTGTTATATCTACATTTGCTTCTTTAGTCCATTTGACACGTCATGCTTTTTTAATTTTTTAATGTTCTGTTGCTTTGAGCGACCTCTCCTTCAGGAGTGAGCAAACTCTCTGGAGAATGACTGAGATTTTTGGAGTCTGTATGGTCACAGCATTACTGCAAGAATGACAGGTACCACTAGATACTACAAAGGGAGAAATATTTTTTAGACAGTGGCTCTTCCTAACAACTGTCTGCGGTCCATATTGACCTGAGTGTAGACCGTTATGGTTTTTGGTTTTGTTTTGCCTTGTTCGTTAGTTGCCTTGGTTCGTCCCACGAGAAGCAAGGGTAGTCAAGTCGAGTGCAGCAGAGCCTCGCGTTACTGCACCACCGCATCGTACAGCTGGAGAGCGCCAGGTATCCAGAGGGCATCGTTCAGAACCCATTAACCGACAGCCAATGATTCCCTGGGCACGATAGCTTCCACTTCGAAATTGGGTATTTTTTTCTTGAAGTTTACTCCTCTTGATCCGCCGTGTTCTGCGTCAACAGGGTCACCACGTGATTCTTCACAGCTCACGGACGTTCTAGGACAGTCATGACCAACATACGGCCCGCGGGCCGGATCCGGATGAGTTTATGCGGCCCGAGATTAAGTTTTAATAGTCTCGCGTGACGCACTGTGGAAATGAAATAAGTGGCACTTTTAAATAGTTATACAATAACTACGACATTTAACGATTATTCAACAATCCAAGTTAAAATCTCAGCAACTCAGAAGATGAAGCGTGTTTGATTATTGGAAATCGAGATATTGAAATATATAGTAATATTGTTGCACATAATTACTTACGTTTATTCATAAACAAACTACATAACACAATTTTGTTTACTAAACGCATGGTTTTTGTATTTAACATATTTTAATTTTAATATTTCGTCCCGTCCGTGAAAAAAGTTTTCTTTCTAATCCGGCCCAGGGGCAGAAAAAGTTGGCAACGCCTTGTCTAGGATATAACGTATCCAGTGACAAGGGTCTTGCAAGTCTCCTCAGCATATCCCTGGGGTTGTGAGGATCGGTGCCGAGCGAAGCCCAAGCAAAGGCGCTACCTCTCCCAACCACCTTGACCCCTTATTATTATAATTGTTATTATTTTGTGATTGGCCCTTCAACATCAACTAGAGCATCTGCGTAAATCATCACCTCAACATCACTCCAGTCGTCCAATCCACATTACGGCTGAACCACGAGAATTATGTCATCATATCATCACTGCAACTCATCCAGATTTCACCGAGCACTAAGTATTGTATAATTTGAATTCTTTGTTTAATGGTTGATTTTTCTAGTTGAAATTTCATGTTATTAAATTATTTTGTTGGCCCTTCTAACTATAAACTCCCATCTCATTCACCTTTACATAATTTTTTGATCCTTCGAATCGTCTTTTCCAACATTCAAATGTACTTAAATTTTCCCTTAATTTCTATACTGAGGCGTCAGAGTGACTGAAATGGCAAGACGTATAGAAAAGTAGTCTCGCTTGGAGTTGTGAGCAATGATTCGTTTCTTATGGGAAAGAAGTGTCCGCATCTGAAAATCACAGTCAAATCATTGGATTTTATGGTGAAAGAGCGTTGAGCAGGCAACATGTATCGAAATTGTGTCTCTTTTCAATCGGGCAGAGCGGATGTTAAAAATTGCAATAGGGCAGTATGTGACCGTCCAAGGTCAACAACAGAAATCAACACGGCATGAGATGAATAAATTATTAAAAATGATCGACGGGCAACTGTGCGCGTAATTGTGTCAGAGGTAAGATCCTCTTGTATAACAATGATATATGTCCTTTACGACCCTCCAAACTAAAAAAATTGATGGGAGGTCTGGAGCCACCTTCCACACAGCTCAGATTTGGCATCTAGTGACAATTTCCTTTTTCCGAAATTGAAGGAACATTTATCTGAAATAAGGTTCTCTTCAAGCATATGTGAAAACTGCTGACGAGAGCTGGCTCAATGGACAGGGATGCGTCTTAATTTCATTTTATATTTTCTGTGTTTGTACTAACTTTCATTTCTTCTGTATATACGTTCAAACATTTTGTACGTAACTTTATTTCCTTGTCACCTTTTTTTAAATCCATACTCATATTATTCATTATTTCACTATGGTTTGTCCCCTACAATTAATTGAACCATTTAACGAAGAGAACCGTAAGACATGTCAAGACGTTTCTAATATTTTTGTAATTTACAGGAAATAGAGATTACTTTCCGAAAAACCGAGTGACCGCAAGTGGGATTAAGTTACTTGAGTTAAGTTCGTTGATTTTCTGTAAGATTAACTACTGATGGTCTTAAGAAACTTCAGGTTCAGTACCACAAGTTGGATCATTTTGAGAGAAAAAAAACACTGAAGGAATGATTACTGTTGTGATACAAATGAACTGAAGACAGCTCTCGTTATCCTCTTTTATACACAAATGTTAAGATACATTCAGAAAATAAAGTTTCCATATGGAAAGCTGCTTACTCTTGCATTCTGAAAATAACAGATATAGTACATAACTAAATTTACAAAACAACATAAGAATTTCCAGTGGAAATTCTGAGGAGTTGTTCAGCGTTTGGAAAACATTTAATTTTAAAAATACTGAATACAATACATTGGTAGTGGTGAGTCTTCAAGGACAACGGATAAGAATTTCAGGTGGAAATTCTGTAGAAGAGTTACTCAGGGATTGGGAAACATTTAATTTTAGGAATAATGGATATAATACATTGATAGTGATGAAAGACGTTCGCTTTGTTAAGAGATAGATAATGACTTACTGAGTGATGGTCGCTCAAAGGTTAAAGTGAGAGTAAATTGTTTTGTTCTTACAAATAGAAGGTCTTAACAAAAGTTATTTCCTGTGGAGATTTTTTAAATGGCTGTTTAGAATGATGCCTGTATTGTTCGACGGTTCCTTTGCTTTGCAGATGTTATTCATACATCCGGGCTGGTCAAACGCTTGCTTGTCCTGGCGTAGAAAACAGATAACAGTTTTTGATGACGCTTTCGGAGGCTGTACTAGTGGATGATTCCTCTGGGTTGCATAACTCTTGTATAAGAAATCTTCTCTTATTAAATGTGCAGTGACAATTTAATAATATCTCCGAACATAGGGGTCGAAATGTTTTATGTATGTATTCCCCTGGAAGGGTTCTAATGACGTTGACGAACTCTAAAGTCCCATAAAAACGTATCTCCCTGGAGTACCCGGAGTATTTTCAACCAACTTGATAAACATATTACTCGATATCGAAGAACTAGCACTGTTGGATTGAGACATCCCTTCTACCCTTAGGGAAGGGGTGGGAAGAGGGTAGAATATAAAAGTAATGGGAAATCCGATATTAGATTCGAAACCATACTTTTGAGATGGATGAGGCCACACCCGACGCTAGGTAAGTTCAGTATCCGTCCACATTGGAGATAACATAAATAAATAAATAAATAAATAAATAAATAAATAAATTTATTGTCAAAAAACAGTACAAACTGCGTATGACCACGTGGAGGAAAAAAAAACTAATTTACTCTCCGGAAGCAAGCAAGGGACCATCCCATCAATTCCGATCAAGGGCCCTAAGGCAGAGGCGGATTCAAAAAATTCAGCAAAAATTCCTAGATAAGATAAAAAGTTAGCTGCGAGTTATAATACTAATAGAATGTCAATATGTTTGTAATTTTAAGCAAAAAATTACATGTAAGTTATTATCGAACTATAGATTATTCTGAGTATAGTGATTATTCTGAGTATAGTGTTTATCTGAATATAGTAACATCCGTAGGGTAGGGGTGGGAACAGGGGACAGATAAAAATAATAAAAAACGACCGATATTGGTGTTGAATACATCACTTTTTAAGATGCAGAAGACTGATATTAGGGTCGAGACCAATTTTTTTTTGTATTCTGAGATTAATAATGGTATTTCCAATGACATTATGTACCCTTCAAACCACATGAGATGCACGAAACCCCTAGAGGTGGGGATTGGGAAGAGCGTGACTCGAAAAATTATTGAAAATGTGCGCTAAGAAAGGATTTTACGAAAATTCACTCCTAAGGGATTGAAATGGGTGAAATCGGAAATTGCTGTTTGGGAAATGGGAAAATTTATTGAGGATGCACATCAATACTATGGAACTACAAACATTAACGGATAACATTCATATTAGATATCAATGAGAATGTGAGAAAGAATTAGTTGCAGTCATGTTAGAAAATTCATGCGCGCAAAGCCGCGGGGACTCAGCTAGTGTTCTATAGTTGAATGTCTGTGTTAAGCAAATATACTCGTATATATCTTGTCTGCACTTCTCCACTCATAATTCGTGACAACACTGCAAAGTTCATTGGGACGATATTATCAGTGTCGTATTCCATATTTTCTATAACTTGGTGTTACACGTGGTTTTCCAGACACCCGCTATCATGTGAGATTAGTATACTCATTTCCTTGCCATTTTCAACCTTTTGTTATTGTGGTTTTAATTGAATTAAATTTCTTCCAAGTCATTTTCCAAATATTTCCATAACTGATTTAAAATGGTTAATATTCAAAATACAATAAAGGAAAATATTTATTTTCTAGAATCTATTTAAACTCGTGATGCAAAAAAGTCAGCCTTCCCCCTACCTCTCTCCCCGAAGTCATACCGCGAACACATGGGCTGTTTTTCACCAAGCTACACGATGATAGTTTTGCAACGACTGGTGAATGGTGCAAACACTTGGTCACTGCCCACAACAGAAACCCAGCATACAAGTTAAATTCTCGAAGGTGTCATGCCAGTAGGAATGGTGGGGAAGGGGGGAGTGGAGTAGAAGGCTTCGAAACTGAATAATAGTGATTTACACTAACAAAAATATGATTAATTACCATCAACTTCTCTTCCTGTACGGCACAGGTGCACATACGGTTTGGTAAATGATGATAAACCTTACATAAAAAAATAAATCGTCTCCCTTCCCGCCCATAAATGTTTCCTCTCAAGGCAGCCTCCTAAGTTTTCTGTATGGACGAGCTGGTCCAGAAAAGGTCACAAAAATCCTTCAAATATATGAATGGAATGCAAAACAAATTAAAAATAAAATGTATTACGTAATGCCAAGAACAATAAAGTTTTCTATATAAATTGCTTTCTTATCTAAACTAATATCTTTTATTTTTAATTTGTTTTTTTTATGTCGAAACAATATATTGTTTAAAGATGATTTCTAGATTTAAATTATAAATAATAATAATAAAATAGTAATTACGAATATTGGAGGCTACTATTGTGTTGATTTACTTTAAAAACAGTGTTTGACCCTCTGAAAGGGATTGCATGATACGTCAACAGTTATCTGTATGAACAGACAAAAATAAATTTTTAAATATTGATACTACTGCAATTTTTAGTGTTCAACAGATAAGTACATCTAAGTCGAAAAATCGAAGTAAGAAATAAGTTGGGAAATTTATATGGTGAAGATCTAAAATCATTTTGTGACAGCTCGTGGAAACAATTCTTTGAAACCGCTTCTGAGCGCGAAATAATATCGTTTTCATCTGAATTTCTACAGAAAATAAAGCTGGTGCACTTATGTGAACTACAATGATTAATGAAATAATTATTTGACATATAATAGTCGATTTTCGTGAAGCAACATATATCGAAGTATTTTATTAAATTAATCATCTTGGAAACATTGTTAAAGTATTTTGGCTGTTGGGGAAAAGTTCAAGAATATAGAGTAATAAATAAAAGGTAATTTTTATTTTATATTATTTATTGCGTTTTAACATTTTTTTCATAATGTATTTGGTATTTATGTGGGAATTCTTCTGAAAATTGATTTCATAGTGCAAAATATGTTTTGTTCGATTCACATCGAAATTTTCTCAAACTTTTTATTCACGAAGTTATATTTGAAGCAAATTTGTCTAATTGGGAGACTACATCTTTAAAGCTGAAAATTTTAAAATATTATTCCAAGCCTTCTTTTACTTCCTTTCAATTTCTTTGATGCATATAGGTGTGTTCTTCCCCACTAATCTTTCTTATCCATTTTTTTCTTATTTCCCAATAATTTTACTATCTTTTCTCTTCTTCAGTTTTTCTCCTTTTTCTTGTCTTCCACTTCTCAGTAGTTATTCTGGCCATTTTCCTTCTTCAGTATTTATCAGATTTACACTCTTTTTCTTATTTAGAACCTTCTTCTCATTTGGAACCTTCCTCTGATTTTGAACCTTTCCCTTATTTGTTACCTTTCTCTGATTGGGACCATTTTTCTGTTACGGAACCTTCCTCTGATTAAGAATCTCCCTTCTCCTTTTTGGAATCTTTATCCTTTTTAGAATCTTCGTATTTTTTATCTTTGTCCTTTTTAACTTCGTCTTTTTTGTTCGTCTTTTTTATATTTATCCTTTTTAGAATCTTTCTCCTTTTTGGAATCTTTCTCCGATTTAGAACTTTATTGCACCTTGGAGCCCTTTTCTGATTTGGAACCTTTTTCCGACTTGGAGGCCTTTTCTGACTTAGAACCTTTTTCCGATTTAGAACCTTTTTCCGATTTAGAACCTTTTTCCGACTTGGAGCCCTTTTCTGACTTAGAACCTTTTTCAGATTTTGAACCTATTTCTGATTTAGAACCTTTTTCCGACTTGGAGCCCTTTTCTGACTTGGAACCCTTTTCTGACTTGGAACCCTTTTCTGACTTGGAACCCTTTTCTGACTTGGAACCCTTTTCTGACTTGGAGCCCTTTTCTGACTTGGAACCTTTTTCCGATTTTGAACCTTTTTCAGATTTAGACCCTTTTTCCGACTTGGAGCCCATTTCTAACTTGGAACCTTTTTCCGACTTGGAGCCCATTTCTGACTTGGAACCTTTTTCCGACTTGGAGCCCATTTCTGACTTGGAACCTTTTTCCGACTTGGAGCCTATTTCTGACTTGGAACCTTTTTCCGACTTGGAGCCTACTTCCGATTTTGAACCTTTTTCCGATTTTGAACCTATTTCTGATTTAGAACCTTTTTCCGCTTTTGAGTCATGCGCCGCTTTTGAGCCTCTCACTGATTTAGAATCTCCTCTAGAACTTGTAGAAGCCTTAGGACCCACCCTCGAACCTTTCTCTGCTCTGGATCCTCCATCTCCACGAGATCCGCGATCTCCCGACGAAGCTTGGCTTGCCCCAGACCTTTTACTTGTCCTGGATTTTTTGCTTCCTCTAGATCCTTGACTTGCCCTAGATCCTGGAGCTGCCTTAGAACCACGACTTGCACCAGATCGTTGACTTGCCCTAGATCCTGGAGCTGCCTTAGAACCAAAACTTGCACCAGATCGTTGACTTCCTCTGCTCTTTAAACTTGCATGTGATGGTTCTCCTGACCGCGATTTTCCTCCTTCTATTTCTTTAGATTTTTGTTCTTTTGCTATTTCTTCTGCCAATTCTTCTCTTTCTCTTCTTCTCATTTCTCTGATTATATCCACATCAACTTTTCCAAACGGGTTATCGTCTAGTTGTGGACGAATAACTTGATAAATTTTGCATCTTTGACGACAATTCAATTCTTCGTCGCACAGTGCATCAATTCCTGGCAGTCGATTTCCTGAAAAATAATGAAAGGAATTATTTTGTAAAATTCTTCAGGTTATTCTAAAATATTAATATCAATCAATAATAATAGTATACAGAACGTTGTAAAAATTGAATTCTATAAGTTTAATTGATTAACGTTTAATAAATATTGAGGTATTAAATTAGTTTAGAACTAAAAATTTTTTTTGTATCTGTATTCCTGTTATTAGATTCTTGTAATTAACGTCTTGCCGTCTGAGAAGAGTTCTTATTTGTTCGTGATATCTGTTCTGTATTGTTATAAAACGATAACGTCTGTTGAAGCGGACTTTTAAAACTCTTCTCTTAATGGATATTTCTCAATCACGGAGATTTCTACAGGAAAAATCTTTTCATTCAACTTCCAGTTCCTATTGAAGTTGGAGATTTGATACGGACACAATAATGGACACAGGCAGACTTCCTGGATGATTTTGATGGAAAAAATATCTACAACGGACAAAACGAATTGTTTCAAAATGCGAACACCACAGGATCGCCTTCGATTGATATGTCTTCTCGACCATGAGTCATTAATTAAATGATACATGAATGGTTTTGCCGTGCAAAAGCTACTAAATGCCATATTCAATCTTCTAATGAAGGAAAAAATTCTGGAGGTCGCTTAGAAGTAAGATGAAATTGATTTTAAGGCATCAGTTAGATAGATAAACAAGTTCAGATTGCGACATGAAATTTCCTAAGGGTTTGTATGGGGTGAAGTCGCATCTGTACCTTCAAATATTGTTTTTAAATTTGTAATTTATAGGGTGTTTCTCTCACGCCTTTTCTGCAAAGCCACGTATATAACAAAACATTGTTTTAAATGCAGAATAGAGTATCAAACTCCGATCCATTGTTTTCACCGGGAAGATTAAAAAACAAAACGTGTATTTTGAAGATTTTAATTAATATATTGCTACTTATTTGTTTCCTCGCCGAATCGTTAAAAAAATTTCTAATTCATAATTCACCAAACCGTTTACAGCCATCCACAAGAAGCTTAGATTCAGGATTATTGAAACAGAAAGATTATCCTTTTTTTTACAAAGCGAGAGACTGTGTATCCTTCGGAAATCTGAAGACCCTATGTCTTGCATGCATCACGCGACGAGGGAGAACTCCTGGTGAACGAGACATAGTAGTACGAGTTCGAGGTAATCACACAGAGGAGTGTAATTTCCGTCGGCGAGAAAAGGATCAGAAACATCAAAAGATATTGTGAGATAATGTGTATCTTGTGAGTGAAGTAATTAGACGTGTTATGTCACTCCGCGATGCATCCTTTGAGACAACAGATTTGGATGTGAGATCCAAATCCAGAGAAAGCAATGGATATCTCCAAACCTTTAGATGTGAAATTCCAACTTTTGGATGATACATCTTTTTCGTGATAAGATGTGATATCACGACCTTGTAGTATCCGAATTATAAGGTTGGGATGTTATATCCTAAGGTTTGGTGAAATCCTTTCCTTTCTTTGGATTTGGATCTCACATCGAAACCTAGGGTTTTCACATCCGTAGTATTTTCTCAGTTTGGTATTTATTTGCAAATTGTCAACTTATTAGAGGTACCGATTTTTAATGTGTCGTGCTATACACGTCCTGTCACCAGAAAAGTTAGCTTTGACTTTAATTATTGCTGTATGCATGAAATATGATTTGGGTGATGTGTATGACTGCCGTAAGGACTCACAAGTGAGCGGTCCATATAGTCCTAATTATGTCTCTACTGTCTAGTGGTGGTTCTACTAATGGTTTCACTTGGCTATGAGTAGGGACTAAAATTAACAAACAATTGCATATTTTATTTCTAACCGATAAGTCGTTGTATTGCGACGTTTTAGAGGGTTTTCAAGCCAATATAAGACATTGATTACAAATTTAATTTGCATATTTTAGTCATTTTAAGATAGCTAATTTCAGTTTTGTATATTTGCATTAAATTTGTATATTGGAGAAAAAGTTTCAAAAAGAAAACTTGAAAATACGTAAATACCGTTGGAACAGTTTTTTATAATTGAGTTGGTGCTGAACTAAGAGCGAGTAGATATGACATCGGGAACATAAATTGGTATCTAGAAACTTTTCTTTCTCCTTGCGAAGAAAGTTGAATTTTATCAAACACAAGAACTACAATGCGACAAACACAAGAAGTACAGTTAGTTAGAGCACATACGTTATAGTATACAAAGTTATTCATTGCACAATACAGTTCCTTGTTGAAGGAAATAATTTACTCAAAATTTCAAATATGAAATAATTAATTAAAATATAAGAGAAGAATGTGGTAATGTTCTTTCATTATATTCTTGGGCGCCGACTCCACGAGGTTTTGGGGGAGGGTCTCGAGCCCCCTGTCAATGTCGGTGTCGAGGGTCGGGGCCTGAACCCCACTCTCCCCCACCCAAACAATGAAAAGTGTGAGTATATTTTAACTACAAACTGTTCAACTCATGAGGAGACAAGATACTTGTACTGAGTGCTCTCTGTAGCCGTAGAAATATATAGCTATTGGAAAGTAAAACTTTTGACAAGAAAGTGATAGTAAAACACGTGTTTCGAATTTTTATTATGGAACTTATGGATACAAAACCCTGAAGGAGTAGTTACAATAACGGTACAATACTCTCTACTGACGGTTTCACGGACAAATGACATTTTAGTTTAAGCATCAGTAAAAAGTTACACGACACAGTAGCAAATGAATCGTAAAACAAGTCGTTCTAAACCTCGCTTTTGTGGGAAGTGTACTTTAAACCAAAATTTTTCGGAGGACTCCACCTTCCTCTTTCTCAAGGATATTCCGTATCCCCAGAGCTCCGAATATTTTTAAAAGCTTAAGTGACCCTCCGTAATATGTCTAT
Organism: Laupala kohalensis; assembly: GCA_002313205.1. Lineage (NCBI taxonomy): Eukaryota > Metazoa > Arthropoda > Insecta > Orthoptera > Trigonidiidae > Laupala > Laupala kohalensis. The sequence continues at coordinate 102,841 of NNCF01128428.1, forward strand.
GATTATATTCGCCAAGTTCTTACCTTTCAGGAGCTCCAGAGTTGCTGCTGATCCGGTGCTTACGTAGCTTACTTTCTTGATGGAACCGTACTTCTCTAAAGCAATTGCTGTCGCGTCACCTGAGACAATTGTAATACCCTTAGCATTTGTTTGGTCTACTATTTGTTCCGTAATTTCTCGTGTTCCATTTGAGAACTGTTCCATTTCGTGAGCTCCCACTGGACTGAAATTCAAACGGAGAAGATATCATCTGATTGAATTGACTGCAGGTGCAGTGCAAAACTCTTAAGTGCTCAACTGTTTTTATTGAGACAATTTTGGACATAGAAATCGCTTAAATTGCGGTGAACCTCAACGTGAGGTAACATATTAATTATGATATGTTGAATGAAAATGGGAGACGGGACCGAGAACAAAGTACATCCTAAGGGAGTCGCCTCATTTGAAGTCTCTATGAGACCACCTCAGAGGTCCTTGGGTCTCGCAATTTGAATGTCAATGGTAGACTGGACCGGGAGGCGAACGGTAAGGCGCAGTTGGTAAGCACATGAGCGCGTTAAGCTCAAGGTCCCGAGTTCGAATCTCGGTTCCAACTCCCATTTTGATTCAACATAACATAATTAACAATTTTGGACCATGGTCAAAATAAATTATCTTTAAAATGTGTGAATTTTACGTTCATTGATGCCAAGAAGTGTTCTGCTACTTAAATCTTATTTCTAGGTATTATATCTGCATTCTAGTTTGCTCCAACTATGAAACTATAACGAGCGCTACTGAGGTCCCAATTCAACATATGATTACTCACCAGGCACTCGTGATATACAATCGATAGTACAGCGTCTAGATTTTTCTTTACCGTGTACAAGATAACGCCGGTTGTAAGCTGGTTAAAGAGCAAATCAACCAATATATTCTCACCGAGTACGCTAACCATGCGATAAAAGTCTTTGTTATTGAGATGTTTGAGTCTGCAATCGGGATACAAAAATCTCTGGTCTATCCTACAACAATCCCCAATACTTGTAGTGCACGAGGCGAGTGTTTTCTATATAGTACACAACATTTTATCTTGATAATTTTGTTCGAAGTTTGTTGCAATTTTTCCCAACCGAGCCTTTCGTAATTTTTTTGCTAAACCCACATTAGATATTTTTCTGGGGATACTATATTTTTGTGTGCTAACTTTTATTAATTTACATCGCACATAATCTACACTTATTGAAGAACAAATATCTAACAATTTCAGCCAAATATCCATCACTTTCAACCATATCTCCTTTAGTATCCAGGTCATAACTCTCCAACCACGAAATCTTGACTGAATTTCTTGTGTGTCCGTTTTGCGTGGAGTCAATTGTGTATAAATTCTCTCACACAGCAACAAAACTTATTCTTAGAACACTCTACTATCAAATTGAATGAAAGATGTTACTTTAATTTGATAGAGGATATTTCAAGCAATGATAGTTCTAACCCTTCTTTATCTTCAGTTACTTCAACATTATTGACAGCACTACTTTATATTTAAATACTATATAATATATTGACAACGCTATAATCCGTATATTGTAGTTACACATTTCGAAAAAAATCTCTGAAATCATTCTGACTCGTATCCCTTTGAAACCATTGCCTTTCGAAGTAGTCACTCAAATGTTATGTTTTACTCACGAACACATCTTTTTCTTTCACGGGACCATTGAAGCACCATATCCACGGGACACCCTTCCAATTTTAAAATTTCAGATGTATATTGTAAGTTGGCAAGTTTTAAAATTCTTATTTGTTTTATTTTAAAGCTTCGAGTCGTCTCCTGAAAAACACGAGTACTTTTAAAATTTGAAATTTTTATAGAAGTTTTATTTTAAGACGTAATTCAAAATGGGAGGGTACCCTATCCAAATTTTCTAAAGTTCATCTTTTAAGAACCACTCTGTGCGCCAACTTCTCTCGACAAACACTAATAGTGTTCCAAATCTAAATTTGTATTTGCCGCGAAATATCGATCCATTATTCCGGTAACCTTATCACCGTTTCCTGCGATGATCGTGTGGAACGTGAGTATCTCTTTATAAAAAACCTTCCCCGCTAGCGTCATTTAATGCAAATAAAGAGCTCAGAAGGAGTGACATGCTATTACAAACATATACCTATAAATGCCATAAACATATGAAATTACATGAAGTTTTTTTTTCATAGACGTTTGTCGCTTAGGAACTTGGTATGCTGATCATAATAGTTGGATATGTTTTCGAATTTTCTACTGCTAACCTATACAAATGGTGAAAATGAACTATAAGGAAAGGTTTCGAAAAAAGAACCATTTACATGGAAAAGGTCATTGATTCAGAGAAATTTTCAAACTAGTACACTCCATTCAAGTTGTGCCAAAATTTTAAATAATATGAGATTATAAGTACATATTTTACAGTGTTGTTAAACTGATGAGATAACGACCACATACATGCATATTGTGTAATAAATAATTAGTTTCGGTAATTTGTAAATCCTTAATCATGTTACGTCGAATGAAAATGGGAGACGGGACCGGGGTTCGAACCCGGGACATTGAGCTCTGCGCGCTCATGCGCCTACCGACTGCGCCATCCCGTTCGCCACATGGGCCCGTCTACAATTCTCATTCAACTTGTGAAACCCAAAGACCTCTGAGGTGGTCTCGTAGAGACTAAACTCATCTGAGGCGACTCCCTTAGGCGGTGAGGTTCACCGCAATCTAAGAGATTTCTATGTTTGTGAACCAGAAATGGAAAAATACTACCCCAATAAAGTACTTCCTAAGGGAGTCGCCTGTTACCTGACGGTGAGGTTCACCGCAATCTAAGAGATTTCTTGTAAATCCTTGTAAGAAATAGGAAGAATCTTAATTTCGTGGGTCCGTGCGGACACGAAAAATAAGACGCCTCTTGTAATGGGACACTCGGAACAACGAAGGCCTGTTTCGACGATTTCGGGAGATATGTCTGGTTTTTATCGAAGTATAACAGAAGGAATACAACAGTCGAAATATGGGAAGGTTAGGCGATCCTCATTTGAGCACGCGCCCAAACATTGCTTAAGTTATGTCAACGACGTCTGGCAGATGTAAGAATTTAAAGGGCTGACTTCGGTGACGGAGAAATGGGGGCGGCTGTCTGGCGAATTGAAAGGTCCATTGTTAAAAAGGGATGACATCAATGTGTGGAGATTAAACAAACGACAACTTTTGGAAAAACACCAGATCACGATTTTGACAATCATTGGACAATCATTGATTGGTTGATAGGACGACGTCACTACAATTTTAACCATTTGTAGGAAATCATGGGAGCAACTATTTACATATGATTAGTTAAAAAGAGGGGATGACACCGGAGATGGGCGGACTTAAATTAACTGAGTTCGGTAGGAAAGGTGGGGACAATCATGCTTAAACAAGGACTCAGACGCTTCAAAAAGGATTTTTCGATTTCTATTACTCAGATTCAAAAGATTCGATTCTAACATTCGATAATTCGGAACATGATTATAACACTGTTCTTCGAGATTCGGACATTATTCGATTCGATTATTATTTGATTCTCACAGTATATGTTCCATCGTTTTTAAAACATTATTATTCAAAGAGGATTCAGACTATTATTATCCTACTGAGAGATCATTATCGCTACGAGATTTTCGAGATCATTATGATAGCGGAAAGTTTAATTGATTTTTATGAAGTTTCGTGAAATTGCTAAAATCGATATCCAACTTCCGATGAAGTTACCGAATTGACCGGGTCACAATCACCATCAAATGACCGCGAGAGGGAGTCAGCTGAACTCAAGAAGCCTCTTCGCCAAGCGGTTTCCGAAGGGTTGGATCGGGCAATTGGTCTAACTGAGACGCAAATGGGACGACACCGTGGATTCTTCGCAGCTCCGCCTCCGCAAACTCCTGCTTCCGACGATGGCTAGTGCTGATTTGCTAGTATTGTAAGGTAATAATTTCCAAGGGCCAATGTCGGCACTTTATTCCACCAATAATGTTTGATCAAATGTTTAATGAGTGTTGAAAGGCGTGGCAAAGACTCTTGGCTGAGCAGTTTCATTGGCTACACATGTGCTTCAATTTTAGTGGATGAACTGTTCCAACATTCAATGAGCCATCAGCTCGAATAATATTTGAACGAGCCAATTCCGTTAGTAACTTTGTAAAATCAGTGATAGCTTAACATGTGTAGATTGTCAGTAATTAGTAAATGCATTTTCGGAGTGTTAAAACGGGGTTTAGTCATAAGAGTAGCAGTATTCATATATTTGTTCAAATAATAATTATATCAAAATTTTATAAAAACTGTGTTTCCTCTAAGAAGTGTTAATATGTGTTTCACGCGAATTACCGGTCGTTCCCAATCCCTTCTTTTAAGATTGTAGCCAGAGAACACCTAGTCCTCGAGACCAACCCTGCTGAGTGGGCCGAGTAAGTGGGTCGAAGACGTAGCTGTCATTCATTGATTCCTTACCAAAATATAATGTAATACAAAATGGGTACCTTCTTCCAATAAATATGTAATAATATAAAAATAACATTCTCATTATAATACACAACGATGTTCTGTTAATTCGATATCACACATTTATGATATCTAGAAATCTCTTAAATTGCTGTTAACCACACTCCCAGGTAACAATTTAATTAAGTAATGTTGAATGAAAATGGGAGACGGGACCGAGATTAGAGCTCAGGACCTTCACCTTTACTCGCTGATACGCTTACCAACTGCGCCACCCAGTCTACCAGTCAAGTAAGTTGAATGTCAGTGGTAGACTGCACCTAGAGGTAAACGGGTTGGCGCAGTTGCTAAGTGCATCCGCGCGTTAAGCTGATGGTCCTCGAATCTCGGTCCCGTCTCCCATTTTCATTCAACATAACATAATTGATTTATGACATCGTTGTCACAGCAATATTAATGAATAAGAACCCTTTTCACTCAAATCTGAATGACTACTATCTCAATAATATATATTTTAAAATGTATTCACGTCGAGTACGCACATACTGTATGCATGATATGTAATATATGTTCATTCACAGTAAGGTAAAAAAGTAGGTTACTCATATTGATTTTGAAGGGCATCCACACTAAGCCGATCGTTCATGACAATTGACGAGACAAACCAATGTGGACGTAACAGTCGATTTCAATCTTGGGTCGATCGTCTTTCCGATCCTTTCCGGAGCTGGGGTGGTAAAGATCAAAGGAACCCGAGCAGTCTTGAGTTAAAGGAGACGTTGCAAGGCTAAGCTACCGATCGACATAATGTGAATGCACCTTTACGTTCTAAATTTTTCAAGTGAACAGAACAAATTACCCATTCCAAACGAGAATTTTTGCTCTTCGTATAACTTTAGCAAAATCTTTTATACTTCTTGGACCAATGTCAAGACCCATATAACCTTTCGGTATCTCTCCGGCTATTTTCCGAGCAGTAGCTTCTTTGTCATTCTTTTTAGCTATCATAAAATCCACTGGAAAATGAATCTGCACTTTATTTTCCTTGGCTTTCTTCATTATATGTGGGATTTGACGTGCACCTTCCTCGTCGAACAAGGAGTCACCAATCTTTGAAGGAAGAAAATATTTATAAAAAAGAACATTTAACTGTATTTCATACTCTCACTCTCTGTCTCTTTCTCTGATTTCGGAGGAATTCGTTCTTCCTTTATATGTTATGTGTATGTAGATTTTTTATAAAAGCAGATGCTATTGAATACTTTTAGAAACATAAATGGGGACACGAAAGTATTCTTTGACCGACCCGCTACGAAGTGTAGAGCTCTGAGTTTTGCATCACCGGAGCACTCGGGTAGGGAAAAAGCCCTTGTTTCGTTCCACCAATCAGAATAAAATTAAAAATGCTTCAATATTTGTTGGACCAAAGAAAGGCCAGTACTGGCAAACATACGCTTCACAACGAGGGAAAATGTTTTATTACGCTGTTTCTAGCCAATATAACTAAACTAAAGTCTGTATAACTATACGAAACTAAGGCAGATAGAAGTAGAACGTCGTCAAAATTTACTCAGTATAGTTCATATAAATATTATTAATAAAAGACGTATTTGTATAATTTTTAATTTTTTTCCAACGCTCTCCTATATTTTTTCGTTTATATTTCCCAGTTTATATTTCCATAAACTACAATCATTATTACAATAAATGAAACGGTAAATTAAATTTATTAAAAAAACAATTATTCATATTTTTAAAAGTTTATTATTCCAATAGATATAATAAAAAGTAAGGTAAAAATCCTATATAATCTATGTATAAAAGTACTAACATTTCCAGTGAGGCAACTTCGACGAAACCCGTCGAAGCGGAGCAGAGTGAAGCCCTATGCTGGGCTGAACTCCCCATCACGAGTGAGCTTACGTGGGCGCAGCGCAGAATGGGTTCTGGGCGAAAATCCCCCAGCGAGCAAAGCGCGCATAACCGATATTTTTGTTGTTTCATTCTTTTGGAACTTCAAGAAGACATCTTTTCGGAAGTTAGTCTTTGGTGATAACGAAACTATACTACTTTCGCTAAAATTCAAGAAATAATGAATTCTAAATGAGAAATCAGCTCAATATTTATTTGTGAGAATTTTAAAATTACGTATCGTCAAGATTTTTTCACAAATTTTCAATGTTTCAATTTTCAAAATGGTTAAACGAGGAAAAAATATTTGGTTCGTTTACTGAATGCACGTTCGTCGAAGCAGGGAGAAATATGCTGATTCCGAGAAACAGGTTCAAAGAGCAACGGGGTATTTCTTTGTTCGCACCGTTCCGTGTGTAAAAACCATCCCACTTCCTAAGTGTGAGATGAAAATTGTTTAATAAAGTGTCATTTGTCATGAAGAATGAGTTTGATTAATTTTTGTTATAGTTTTTTTTCAATGTATGTTTTTAGGGAAGGTTGATAAAGTTCTTTGTAACAAAATACGAAGAACATTTATCTTGAACAAAAGGAACACGATTAAATTTTCTTTTCATTTTTTTTTTCGTGATGATTAAAAATTAAAATATTTGCTATTTAAGTGATGTAATAAAAATGTCACAATATAGGATAGTTAACTTAAACATCTCACCTCCATTTTCTCATGAACTTTTAGGAAAGTAAATGCCATGCCTCCAGCTATTATTATCTCGTCCACTTTATTAAGCAAAGCTCGTATTAATTGTATTTTATCTTTCAATCGCGTTCCTCCCAAAATCGCTAAAAAGGGTCTGAAAAAAATTAAAAATCAAATAAATGTTTGCCGTCGGTTCAGAGTTTCAAAACTTCATGTTTCAAATCTGCATGTTTCAAAATTCTCTTTTGAACTCCAGGTTTAGATTTAGAACTGTCGGGTCTTATTCTAAACTGTATAACGACGTTCAATATTCAAATATTTAACTATGATAAAAATACACAACTGAAGCACTAAAAAAAATATTCATAATTTATAATTAATTGTATGAACTATCTTTATTACCTCAAAATAACTTTCAGACAATATTTAACTACTATGTATCATTTGACACAGCTTTCAGAGCAATACGTGATTATATCAATATTTGTTCATAATTTTGTTACCTATAAACTATAAAAGAAATCTGTCATTTTCTACACAGCCAGTGTCGGCATTTGTATACCGAATGGAAGTATGCCGAAAGACATTCATTTCGAATAAATACAAAATGGTTTATGTCTTCTTGCTCATATTACGAACTATAAGCACATACTATTTCTATGGCAACTCTGCAAAGTGAGAAATGTTCATATCAACATATGTTCGGAAATGGACGGTTAGTCCGCAAAACATCAATTCGTACTGGTACATTGCATTGCCTCACTCCTTCCATCGTTCCAGGATGTAACCGTGTGGCGTTACGGGCTGCACAGGCACGCTGTTCAAGCTCTGCTCATCAGTTTCAGTATACACAACACTTTTCAGATGCCCGTATAAGTAAAAATCTGGAGAATGCTCCACTCAACTTTTCAATTATAATTCTTCAAAAAATATCACAGTAGTAAAATGCCTCAATAGCAATAAAACTAAATCGGAAAATAATTTATATTTAAAAAGTAAAACATGTGCCGCGATATATACGGCGAAAAATACTCTTCTGGAGATTAACTTGTGATTTTATCAGCAGTTTTCACTAACACAATTTTCCTCCATTCTTGCAGAGGTATAACAATATACATTGTTCACTTGTCGTACGTTTGATGAAACATAATCACTGCGCACGTACTCCCAACGACGTTAGCGTTATAATTATAGCTTGACTTACGAATCGTTGAAGGGTGCAAGTGAGAAATCTGAGGTGAGGTTAAGAGCGAGCTAGAACTTATTTTTCGGCGAAACTGAAGTTCTCGAGATTACTGTGTTCAGCTTGAGGCTTCATTTATTATTACACCTCGGTTTGTTGATCGTGGCAATGGTCAATAATGTCGGAAAATTGCATCCGATTAAAACAAATGCTTCTTCAAGAATCTTCTAGATCATAGTAAACATCATAGTAAACGTTGCTAACCGTTGCTATGACAAATGAACTGCAAGTATTTATAGCGCACGCGCTGTGAAAATTTATTATGTGGGCAAGGTCTACTGCAGCCTCCACATATGCATAATTATAAAAGAATAACATATTAAACAGATCAATGTGTATAAAAATATTTATCCTCACAGCCACCAAGTGTTTACTGCCTAATTCCATATCAGCTCATTCGTAGTTGGATATCGGTGAGGTGGTCTTTCATTTATTCAGCTCATTCAACTACAGATTGAAGAAATTATCTTCCACTCTGAACACTTTGCATTTGCCTCGTAGGCTGTGTAACGAAGATAATTCCTTCAATCTGTAGTTAAATGAGCTGATATGGAATTAGGTCACAGTAGAACAATATTCGGCGTAATATTTATTTTATTTCAAGCACTATAGGCTACGCGGAAAAGACATGAGTTTTCCTTATCAGGCAATGTATAATTGGAGCGAGAGTACAGGCAGTCTTCAAGCTCCAGAGAGTGACGCGTCGCCGCAAACAATGGATATAGACGCATGGCCAAAAGGGAAAATGACGATTGGGACGTTGGTGACGCCACCGAGGGGTTCCCTTTGGTGAACTCTCTTTGTGTCAGAGCAAACGTACGTGTCTTCGCCGGCTGATATAATCGGGGCGCGAGAGGCCTTGGTGATTCACATGTTAGAGAGGTGAACTAAGGTGTAAGCCATATTGTATGATCCAGGGAGATCGCTAAGAGTATATTCGCAATGAGGGACTGAGCGAAGTTCCGGTAGATTCTCCAAAGGGAATCGACGTAGACATGCACTGTTGGGAGATGCCGAGGTATTCTTATTTATAAGACTATGGAGACATTGTGCTGCGATAGTCTGGAGGCAGCGGTGTTGTTAGTTTAGTGTGAGAACAAATAGTACAGGTGTGTACAATCTAGCCAAATTTACAACTATTGCAATGTAATAGTCTATTTCTTCATGAGTATTGCTCAGTTGTTTAGAATCATTTGAGAATTAACATTTTAAATTAAATTTATGTTTATTGCTTGTATTTGTTTAGTCGGGGAACCGAGCTGGTGGCAGCGGAGTAACTCTACCTGTAATTTGGCGGTTGTGTCGTTACGTTACGACCTTACGAGTACTTCCCAATTAGAAGCGGCCAAGCATTCGATTGTCATTGGACTAGCCTCGGCGCTCGGCTTCTATTTCTAATGCAAAGTCAATTTTCTACTTTGTTTTAATTTTATTAATTTTTTCTTGAGTTATTGGATGAATGAAATTCTTCACAAAAACATACATACATAAATACACACATACATAAATATACACATACATAAATATACACATCCATACATACATACATATAACAATCATACATACATACATACATACATATGATATCTCAAAAAATCTGAAAATAGTCTCTCCAACAGCCAATTCATATTGATGTGAAGAGATATCGGAATTTTTGACCTATTACTATACTTTCTTCATACGTACTATATTATTGAAATGTGAAAATCAAAGGCGTTTAAGACCGGTGATCGAGTATGCCATGCATTAATTAAATAATACTCTAAATTTATAAATTATTGCCATGCAATATGTAATGTAATATACCAGTACTAATTGCTTTATTGTAGACTAACCGTCCATTCCCGAACATGATGATAAGAATTTTTAATTCCTTTTCCTGTCAAGTATCGTCCCCTGACTTAATATTCTTAACTATTTTAATATTGTAATTTAATATTCACTCGATGTAAGATATTTTACTTTTAAATACATACAGCTTTTCATACTCTCACCTATTAGGTTCCATGAGCGTATTATAAAAGAAGTCAATTTCTTTGAGAACCAAAAATCCAGCGGCGCGAACGTCATAGTATTCGCCAATCATGGAACTGTGGTTATGATGAGATTCGCTGAAAGCGTCATTTATATAAATTTCAGCCAAACGTCGAAGAGATTTTCGAAACTCAACCACCATCATACGATCTGCTCTTCTCTAAAATAAATAATCGTAAGAGTGTTCTTTAATGATTTAATAATGAAGTACATATCGTTCCTGATGTAAATATGAATGGCAATATTTTTTTCTGTAACTAAGTGAACAAAATTATCATATGGTATAATTAAAAATGAAAAAAATCGTAAGACATTAATTCTATTCAAATACAAATTTGAGATCGTTTCAAATAAAAAAAATACTATGAAAACTAATCCAAAACATTGTTGAGAAATAACGGTAAATTAAATATTAATGTTATCAAAATATGAAATTCTTCAAGAAAATATATTTATTATCTTGACAAACCACGTCTCAGTTGACAGAACTAACAAAGTTTCGGCCTTGAAGGCAATGTCAGAGTCTTACAGACCTGAATCACTGTCGCACTAGGCAGAGTTTTGAAAATATTGTATTGACTCCGGCCGCGGAAATATATGTTTCCAAAATTCAAAACGATATTTTCAAAATTTTATCTGCATTTAAACTGTCCTAGTTAACAGTATTAATTCAATTTATACCACATGTTCAAACTGTAGATGTGGAAAAATGAAATACAACATAATTATGTGCTGAAGAAGTATACTTAAAAGAAAATATATTTGCTAGGTCGAAACAATTTGACTAATTAGTTTAGTAATCTAGTTTACTAGTTTAATAATCTAGATTATTTAATTGAATACAGTTACCATCCGACGGGTGTTTGTTTAAACTGTGAAATTTTAGAATGTTTTACGTAAGAGGATTCCATAGCACATTGAATCGAGCGCTCTCAAAGCAGCAATCGACACGTGCACACGGAGACATGTCATCGGTTCAGAGATTACATACCTAAAAACTCTTGTAAAATCTAAACTATTCATTCCATTTTATGATTAAAATACTTTTTCATCTTTGTTAAATGCAAAAAAGAAAGAACCTATTGAGTTTGATGAAGATTGATTTTTCCTTCCTAAGTTACTCACTTATATTGATATATTTCAACACTTGTATTTTTCATAATGATTTTTTTAATAATTTAGGTTAACCTTATAGATAGACATATGCTACCGCGGTCTTTTTCGTAGAATTCTTTGAGGCGAACAATATTGCCACTCTTAGTTGTCATCTATCTCTAACCGTTTAGTGAATATGGTCTATTCCCCCCCCCCCGATTTCATCGACATTTATCTTCAACATAATTTTGTATCTTTCTTTGATCACATATAAAAAATAAATGCCTATGTTCATTCTGGACATCTAAACTATCTCCTTGCTAAATTTCATCACGATTGATTCTGTGATTTAGTCGTGATTAAGTAACAAACAGACAGACACGCTTTCTCATTACGCATTTATATATTAGTATGGATTAATACTGCTTCTTATTACAGAAGAAGTAAAACAACTCTTTGTTGTATATTAATTTACGCTATATAGGGTTCTTACAAGTGAAGAGCAATTTTGGTCATTTTGTAAATCAATTTTTTACAATTACCTTTCCGTCTTCAGAACTTCCTATTTCTTCTATATGGAACCTCGCATTTTCGAGAAGAAAGACCGTACCTTCTTCAGGTTCCATAACAGCCATTTCTGTTCTTGGTCCAACACAGTCTTCCAAAAATACAACATCCCTAGAATTAAATATCTATTTCAGACACTGAGATAAAAACACATCACAATATAAAAATTTCGCACAACCCTTCATCAATATCAGATCCGAATGACAAAGGACACAAGAACCATATAAACACAAAACGCCGTTTATTTACTTTACGTAATTCTAACGATTCACGATGGTCAACTCGCTCGAAATATATTGTATTTTTAAATACTAATCGCTTCAATAAAGTGATTTATATTGAACGAGAAACGATGTTTAGTTTCTATCAGATATGTTAAGAGTATAATTTTAACAATAGTAAGAAACGCGCTTCATTAATTTGAAATAGGAGGTTTCCATTACATACTATGTTTTTTAACTATTTATTACATTAATTTATTTCGCGTCGTGTCTGCATCTTCCAACTTTCCACGACAATTTCATTGTTAGTCTATTTTCTTCTTCTCATTTTTTATCTTGTCTAGTGGTGTTCACTGTCCCTCATTCGTCATTTCCGTGTTGTTCTTTGTCGTTCCCGCGAGACTACGCTGCTGTGCCACCCATAGGATCCCATCCCTATCTACAGGGAGAAGGGTGGTAATTAACCGTTTAACATTTCATCGCATCCTTTATTTCTTTAATGCTGGTTATATACCTTTTAAACTTACATATCTTTACTAGCACCAAAACTGTATGGTTCGACGTAATTCAATACTCGTAATTTTATTATGATATTTTAAAAATTACCGTGTACCACTTGTCACGCCAAGATCCTTCTTTTCTGATAATGCAATTGAGTTAATTAGAGGGAAACAAAGTAGTGTATTGTAATGTAAAATATTTTTGTGTTTTGTCAACCCCATCTTGTGAGAAGAATTGATTAAAATACCAAATCACTTAAATGCACACGATGAGTCGGTCCCTGTTTGCTTCCGGAAAGGAAATTAGCTCGTGGTCCTCTACATGGTTTTACGCAATTTTTAAGTTATTTTATAGAAATTAATATTATTTGTTAGTCATTTCAGCGCGTATGTGATTTTTTGAATTGTAGTGGAAAAAGTTTTGTTATTTGATGACTTCATAGGCTTCTTGGAAATAAAAGAAAACTTGGAAAAGGTCAGAAATTCTTTTCCCACATTTTTCCATAATTAACTTGACGGTGAAAAGCTGGTTGATTGTTGATCTACCTTTCACAGTCTGTGATTTTCCTACAATGTTCCCTGCAAGGGGTTTCAGTCTTTCCGGTAATATGTAATCTTGAAGGGACGCACAATACAGGTATTCCTCTCAAGTTGCTATACTGCTATTTGTCTCCTTTCCTTGTATATTGGACAGTTTTTAATTTATGAAAATATGTTGGCATTTGCTCCTGTGTTCAAATTTGTTATTAATAGATGTAGTGTTTCTATAACTTTGGGACCTCCCATTTTCCAAATTTTTGCTGGGATTCCGTCTATACCTTCGGTTTGGCTATTTTGTAATATTGCTGACTTTTGCTGCAGGAGGTGCTTTCCATCCCTAAATAGTTTTACTATCAACCCAAAATCTAACTTTTTCTTTCTATGTTATTTTTATTAGTTTAGTTTTGATAGATTTAATGTTAGCATATTGAAACTTGTATCTAAATACGCGAAATGTATCTAATAGTACGTGTTTTATATAAATCTTAATGAAAGTACAAAAGTTGATATTTCTCTCCAGGAATATTTTTATTATTGTTTCCTGCTGTGACTATTTTCTTATCTAATATCTAGGTATTGTTTTAGATGTTTATGCTTAAAAAATGTTATCATTTTTTATTATTTTGATGGAATGGTGTTCAATTCACAGCTCTAAAGATATGTCTGGTTGAAATTTTCAATCCTTGGTCGCTACCCGCGCTGGATTAGATGCATTTCCTCATAATGTGAGGTTTGCCCAAAAGTGCGATCTCGTGTATTTCCGATTCTCTTGGTTTGCCTGGTATGGAATCAAGATGCTTCTTTAAATTTTGAGAAAGCGCACCAAGGGAACCTACTATGATAATCTGTGTTTACACCCGACACGTTCTATTAATTTCGATAGCCAAATCTGTATATTTCAGCAGTTTGTCTGCTTTTTTTTGCGCTAAATTTTTATCAACTGCTACAACAATCAGCCAGCAGGTTTTTCAGGTCATTTTTATTCATGTATGGTTATTATTTATATACAGTCACAATTTATTATTACCATGTTATCCAGAATTGACGTTTCGTTTTTTTATTGAATCTATTACGCACAACCGATCGTGCAGTTGGTAGGGGCGTAAAGCACCATAAAGTAAGTAGATGGACAGGAATACATATCATTACGTTTATTACCGGTAATAAGTGAAATTGGTGAAGTAATTCAAAGCAAGGAGTTGTAATTCCTATTAAATTTCGAAATACGAGAGAATGCACAGTGAGAGGAAGGTGTCTGTTCTGTTCCACAATTGTAAAATAATTTTAGTACTACTTACTTTTTAAGAACTTTTTCCAATTCTCTCCAAACGGGTATAAGCGAGTACTTTTCATTCTTTTTTCCATCAGGTCGGCCTAAGTGCGTAATAAGTATTATAGCCTGGCAATAACGTTTCAGGATATATTTGATAGACTTCAAAGATGCTACTATTCGTTGATTTGAGACAATATGTCCATCTTCCATGGGAACATTGTAATCCACCCTAAAACAGAAGAAAACATTCATTGTAATGTTTTGTTATGTTATGTATTTGATATATATTTTAACTAGTAACTAATGAGTGAAATCAAAATCTGGTGGGAGTTAATTCCTGACATACAAACTTTTTAATTCTTCTCTCGACGGTAGATCATGTTTGTCTACGTATTACAATAGTAGACAGAGCTTTCTAATACATTATTCGTTGGCAAAACCTTCTCTTAAATAATAGTTCGTGTTTCTCAACAGTTCTTAGATTAGCGGATCTACTTTAGGTCTTGTCTTAATATTAGGTCATAATAATAAGCAATTCTCTCCGTCGTAAACCTATCTTCCACGACTTATTATATTAGACTGCGATATGGAATTAAATCTTCTATGTGTTTATTTTGTATGTAAGGAGTTTTAGATCTCCAATCCTGCTCTACCATCTACGAACATTTTTATGAGTCGTGAACAGAATAGAAATACAATTCTAAAGTTAAAGTTTAAAATATGTAAAATTAAGGTGAAATTCTGTTACATTCTTCCTTATGGAATGTTCAATTTTTACGTACCTACACCGCATTGACAAAATGTGCTTCAATAGAAATCTTTTTAAGTTGTCCCATGAAAATTAACTCCTTATTCAATTGTCTATCCTAAAAAATATATTAATTTCTACTTGATACTGTTCGCGGTTGCGTGAATATTGCGTTTTGTGAGAACAAGTGAATGTTCCTGAATGTGGAGAGGATATAAGTGTGATGGGTCAGTTCATCCCCCTTACTGAAATTAATAACATTGTGGTAGCGTTTTCTTTCCTAGCGTTGTTCGATTTCTCTCTTAAAACTGGATGAGTTTTTCAGCGAGGGTTACCCTCATATACTCCACGTCAACGGAGGCTCAGTATCTTACGTTCCCCGGTTTCAATTTCTTAAAAGGCATTATAATATGTACCAATTTTCAATAGAACACTTTGAAACTGATTATTTTTGATTGCATTCATAATCATTTATAGTCTTGGTATATTAATCTGCGACAGATTTATAAAAAAACATTGTGATTTGTTTTTGATTTGAGAGACAAAGGTAAAGTTTGTTTTCTAGCATCTAAAAAATGATTAAAATAGAAGAGGATATTTGTATATATTTTGGTGTAGTAAAATTAATTTCTAGTGCTTTAAAGTAATTTCAATTCAATGAATAATTTGTTTATGACTCAAATACGAGAGTAGGCTGAAATGTAATGCACCTGTAGCGACACGCTACATAGTGAAAATAGTGAATTCTAGAACATATTACATTCCAGAATACCAAAGCCAACTCCCACTAACATTCTAAATCAAGGGGACCTAGGCGACTGTTTGACACCTAGCAACCCAACTTGTTGATTAGAGATACAAGTCGGTCAGTTGAGTGTGAACTCCGCTACCGGTCACACCGCTCGACCGTACGCTCCGCTGTGACTCACCTCAGCTTAGTGCTAATCTCGCTCCAGGCATAATCACCCGACCGCGCTTCGTCATGAGTGACATTACTGTACCACTCTGCATTACAAGAGTGATTTAACATTTTAGTAGGAGTGTTTAATACCCACGTTATCTAATAACATTAAATTCAGTGCTCAAGCCAACATAACGTCAGACTTACTAAGTGACCAACGTGTTATACGAGGAAAGTGTTATTCTCCAGTGACTCTAGCTCTCAGATTTCCACGGACGCTATCTACGTACTGCAAGTGTGGAACACACATTGGTTTGTGAGTAAGCTAAAACTGATTTATGTAATATCAGGAATTGTCAGAAACTCACTCAACTCATGCCATCTCCATTAAGAGACCTACTGACAGAATGACAATATACCTTATTTCATGTATCTTTGTTATATGTTTATTCACATTCTCAGTCTGTATTTATTAAATAATCAGTTCCTTTGCTATTGAATATACGCGTACATTATTCTCGTAGTGTAGCGTAGTTAGTTTTTACATACTCTTTTATATTTATTTATTTGGCAGGGGATTCAAAATAGAATACGCATTGCTACTTTTAAACATTATTGCAAATTAGGCACTTTAAAATAATAAATTAACTACCCCCGACACATATGCTTGTAGAGCGCGAACAAAAACAGATAGCAATATCGGGCAAAAAGTACATTAAAGTACAATTCTTAAATATCAAAATAAAATTTTTATTTTTCAACATAGTCATCGTTAAGGCTAACACTTTTTTCCCAAAATGTAACAAGTTTTTCATTCCGTCACTGAAAAATTCTTCCGACTTTTCTCGAATCCAGGACTAGACTTCATAGTCCGAGGTGTAAAGTTTACCTTTGAGTAGAGGAAAAAAAATAAAAGTCGCAAGGCGAAAGATGGGGTGAATAAGGAGGGTGTGGAATCGGTTCAAACTTCAGGTTTCGCAGAGCCTCTTATTGCGCATGAGGTGTGTGGGCGAGCGTTGTAATGTTGCAAGATTATTGGCGTCAGGTTGCCTCTTGACTACACTACAAACTCGACGTCGGAGGTGTTTTAGAGACTAGGTACTGAGAAGATTTTACCGATGTCCCTCATTCCAGAAAATCGATCACAAAAACTCGGTGAGCATCCCAAAACACAGTCAAAAGAAGTTTTCTGCGGGTTGTCGTGTTTTGAACTTTTTCGTCTGAGGAGAAGACGGATGTCGATATTCAGCGATCTATCTTTTCTCTTCTGGGTCGTAATGATGGACCCATGACTCCTCCCCGCCACAATATTCAAAAGAATGTCGTCTCTTTCGTCATGGTAGCGCTGTAAAAGTTGCTCGCAGCATTCCAATCGACGCAGTTTGTTCTTATCTGTGAGACGGCGTGGTACCAATTGTGCACAGATTTTAGGATATTGTTCAATAATGGAACCGACTCGTTCCTTGGATATTCCAATATGGCTTGCGATACGCTTTTGAGTGATTCGCCGGTCATTTTGAATCAAGTCGTCGACGAGTTTGCGATGTTTATCGTCTAAGGCATTGGTCACACGTACGCAGCGTGTTTCATCAACAATTATTGGTGTTTCCAGGTTCGCAACCACGAAATTTTGTAACTCATCGACTTACAGTAGACCTATCAACATCATCGTCACCATAAACAGCCTTTAAACGACGATTAATCTCAGTGGGAGTCACTTTTTCAGCAGTTAAAAATTCGATAATAGCACGCTGTTTAACTCGCGTTGACATAGCACTAGTACACGCCTCCATGCTTCCGCTTCTCGAAATTCAATGGATGAACGCAACTACTTCTAACCGGCGTATGCGCATGAGGGGGAATGTTACTTCCATATGCCACCTGGCCCGCTTCTCGTCATTTTGTTCGCAGTCTACAAGCATGTGTGCATTAGTTTTCAGCCTACCCTCGTAACTCCTTAAAGAAGAAACTATTGTAAAATAGTCAAAGTTTTAACAAACTTTGAGGCAGAATCGCATGAAAAGTGAAAAGTGTTCATCGGAAATCCAGGTCACATGAGCCCAAATTTTTGAAGTCCCCAACCCCTTCTTACAGTGAAGTGCGACGACATTTTGCTCCACAGCGACAATTACAACTTCTACCACCGCCACGACCTACAATGTGCACTCAAGCAGACCTGGCGAGAGGCAATGTAGTGACCGAGGAAAGAAACAGCTGACACAGCGAGTCTATAACAGCTCGCTGTGGGATAAATACAGGTCGGTGGTCGTCATAAGAGGCAGTAAGAGTAAGAGAAGCAGTATGAGAAGGGGTAAGAAAGGAGGAGTAAGAGAGTGAGAATCAGGAGAGTGAAGATCTGTAAGTTAAGGGAGAACCAGGACGTCAGTGAGATCTAATGAGAGCGGAATTGGTAGATGAACTCATGATAAACCATGTGGAATGAATGGAGAACGGACGGTATCTGCGACAGGACGTGTCTTTGCTAACATCGTGTGGCGAGGTCGTAAGACCCTTAAAGATATTGTGTTGGAATTTGTATCAATAATCTGGATGATAAAACGTGTTAAATTTCTGAGTGAGATAGAACTATTCAAGAACTATCTGAATGACTGGGAATTCACTCGTAATGGACACGATCTCACATTACCACAGATAAATAGGATAACTGAAAAATAATTAATTAATTTGGTTCTATGATGTTTTTTACTTTGAAAGGGTAATAATTAGGATTTAAGAAATGCGTAGTGTTAATAAGAGGTTTTTTGTTAATGACTTAATTTGGTTTTATGATGTTTATTATTTTGGAAGGGTAAATCATGAATTGGGATTTATGAATTGTGATGTATCAATGAAACGCCTTGTGTGATAAATTTGTGAGAAGAAAGTAATAAAGTGTTATAAATTGAACCACAGACTTGGAGCTTTGTGTAATAGAAATAGTAATAAATTGTTATGAATGAAAAAAAATTATTGGTTAAACATAAAATGTATTCAAATTAATAGAGATCCTGGGACGTAATTTAATCGTTTTTCGCTAGTGGAAATGTTTGCATTTAACCATAATAAATTTAATAAACCAATTAAAGTTCAAAATATTCTCATTATATTAAAAATTTAAATGATCTAATCGTGAAAATTCTGAAATATGCTTTCAAATAACTGAAGGACGAGAGCTACAGCCATTAGTAAATAACTTCAAGAACATAAATACTGATTCAAAATAGTTAACACAATTTTCTACAGAATCACTATATTACATGTCCAGTAATCACTATTATACATTGGAGTAAGTAATGTAGCGTAGTCAACAACTGATTTGTGACTAAGCTTTCAACCTAGAGTTTCAAGGAACGTTAGCTAATTCATGTTTTCTAAGCATCTACAAGGAACACTAAAAAAACGAAATTACACGCAGCAAAGATTAAAAAAATTACAGATGGCATTGCCTATACTTGCGGTGCCATTAGTACTCAAGATGCTTCATTGTTCAGGAATTTTTCACGTTCCACAACATGGCATCTCATCATCGTTCACTAGTGAAAAAATATTTGTACACTGATGTTTACGTTGGAGGATAACTGCGACTGAATTAGATATTTCATTTACTCGCCTCATCAAAACACGCTTTCCCACATAATTAACTTGATCGATGCGGAGTTTTTTCGGCATTTTTACTTTACAATTTTTATAAATATTGAAACTGATTTATGACATCGTTATTGATACTCTTGCATATTGCGTAATTTTCTTCTCTAACTGTTCTTAGATATGAAGGAATTTGCACATCCATATTGCAGATCTCTTTTTACTAATACACAATTGGGGAGGCCTGACGGGTCTTCCGAAAAAATATATATTCCTAATAGGGGGCCATGCCACCTATATATTAAATTATTTTTTTGCGAAATATATTATTTGGAAAAATACATCAAATTCAACGTGGCCTACTAAAAATGTTACTGAATTTCTAGAACTTAAAACGTAACCATATCGTTTTTTTAAATGTTGGTTAACTATTCAATTATACATGTAAATATAGCACATAAAATATGCATTTTCATTGCAAAGAGGTTTGAGAATAAGAGTTAAAGAAATTGTACATTTGCAGGAAAATTGCAAGAAATGAGTCTAGTTTCATTAGGCTGTTTTTTTCTCTCATAACTTTTGTTTTGGAACTTTAAATATTTGATTTTTGTAATTAATATGGATGGTTAAATTGTTGTTATTTATGAGCATTTAATGTTATTTATAAATTTTGGAAATCAAATTACCAAATATATGCTTTTTTAATGTGCTATCTTTGTATTTCTGTTTTGGGAAATTGAAAGTTTTCCGGTTGGCGTAAGATAGGTCTGTAATACCGTAGCCGACTATTGTTTCCAATCTATGCTGAACGTATTGACAACTCTGGTACCATTGAACTGAGAAATTATATTAATGAGCAATTATTTTAAAAATTGTATATTAGAAGAGAGTTCATTTAAGGATAAGAATTTACATTTTTGTTAAACAAAACTGTAATGTCTCTGTTCCGTATGTTACTGTTATTTTTATTATTTCTAGAAAATATAGAAATATCTCCAAATAGGCTTTTCCTTGGAGATAAATTCTTTATTTGTCTTTATTTTCAAAAAAAATTGTAAATTGTATTGTAAAAAGTGGAATAAAGGTTATTCTTAGCTGTCCTGTGAGGACCATTGACGACTGTGCAAGCGTCGACTAGACGAATGAATGCGAAGTAACTCCGGACCGCTGCAGTATTGCCAAATATATACAGCACGGCTTGGAAATGTTTGTTGGCTAAAGTAATAGAGTAGGGTTCAATATAAGCGCACAGGAAGCATGTTTCTGCTGAGTACATTGCACAGTTTTGCGTACATTGCGTAAAACTTAATTGCATTGCGTATGTATGTAAATAATAGAATTAAAAGATATAACTTTCAGTTAAATAATCTGCGTCTGGAACATTGTATTGAGTTTAGCGCGTTTGTATCTAGAAACTCTAAAGTAGGGCCACATACGTCCAAAGAGAGTAACGAACTCCGAGGAGCAGAAGGGCAAACGATTGGAGTGGAGAGATACAGCACACCTACAGATTCGTTAGTCGCGGGAATATATGTCTAGTGCTATACGGCTGAAGAAACGTGTTGTTCCGAAAACAAATCGTTTTCGACTCCTAGCCCTCAATGGGAGACTTCGTACCTTTTTGCTGATTGTGAGTAAGATTCCAAATGTGAAATACGCCGTGTATGTTTAATTTACTACTGCTTAATAATGGAAATCGTTCCGCTTTAGAGAAGTACTGAGATCAGGAACGTTAGGTAGTGATCCTTGTCATGAAATTCAATTTAATATAATCAGTTTCATCCAATTCATAAAAAATTTCCATTTTATTTATTTTTGCTGCTGAAGATAAAACTATAAATGGTGTTAAATGACTACATTGTCCTATATTAAATTTGAATTATTATGAATTTGTAATAATATGATTCTCTTTGTATGTTTTTAAAAGCCAGTTAGTAAAATTATTTGGATCTTGCAATATAGATTGATTTTATTTTTTCCTGAGTAAAAGAAGACTGGTTTCAGAAAAATCCTGGGCAACGCCGGGCAATCGATTGGCATAAATATAAATTAAAAATGTATTAAATCATATACGTTTAATAATATGAGTTAAAGTAAATTTCTTTTAAGTAAACTTCTTGAGCACATAATTATGCATATTGCTGACTGGATGGCCGTGGATCGATTTTGAATCACACCCAAACATCCAGACTGACCCCCAGTCCAACTCAGTCTGCTGTTCCAGGTCTATCCTGGGGTCAAACCGACTGGAGCGAGATATTGGCCACATCTCCTCCTCCTATTGCCGGAAATTTCGGAGCTCTACCCTTCACAAACCCTTGAGCATCTTTGGGGCCTGTTGAGGGACAGATTAACTTCGACTTTGGCATACACGTAGATAAGTGCTATATGTGTGCTAAGTACTCATATTGTGTAGATAAGTGTTATATAACATTTATAACCATATAGCAGATTGCTACATAATGTACACGCGGCTTTATAAGACACAGAAAAATAGAATGAAAATCCACTAGTTACGATTCAAGTTAAAAATAATAAATAGATATCAGCATATATTTGTTATAAACATTAGAACCACCACTACTTTCGAATAGATGAACTGGTCCCTTGCTAGAAACTAAATTAGTTTATTGCCTCCCACAACAACGTGTTTATACGCAGTTCGTAGCTGCTTCTTTTGAAAACACATATAGTACCAGTACTCTTAATAGAAAAGCATATTAATTAACTATAATGCATAATACCTTTTTGTTATATGAAAATGGGGCAACATACTTGATAAACTGGACTCATTAAAAAGAATAACAGTACCAAAATAGGACCAGTGGTTACATTAATTATAATCTATTACATTAAATACGTATTAAAAGAGAGCTAAATTATTTATTCAGAACATATTCGCTAATTCATAATATTATTTTTTTAAATTACCCCTCAGGTTTAAAATGGTTATAACCGATTTTAACTTTAATTTTTAAAATTAAAAAAATCTATTTCAGCGTATTAATACAACATTTTATTTGTGGCTACTGGTAAACTTCTTGGTCTTAACTTTTGGGATACGTAACTTCAAATTTTTTAATATCATTAATTTGATTTTGTCTGAAACCGTCCATGAAAAGAACGGAAATATCTATAGCAATAAGGGTGTCATTAACTTAACTTCTTTTACCTTCAGAATAGTTTCCTTGGATTTCTTGCTTATTTTGACTTTCTTATCTGACTGGCTTGTCTTACTGACCTTCCTAATCCTTTCTTCTAGATGCCCTCGCTGATCTCATCCTTGCGGATGCTCAGCTTTATCTTTTACGTGTCTTATTTGTGCTTGTTCTTTATATTATCCTTGTTATTTTTGTACATGTTCATGATATTTTCTTATATATTTTGTGTTTTCTCTTTGTCATACCCTTACTAATTTTGTGATTGTCTTTCATCTTGTCCTTGCTGATTTTGTAATTGTCTTTCATCTTCTCCTTCCTGGTTTTGGGATTGTCTTTCATCTTGTTATATCATATGATATTGATCTTGTCCTTGATTATTATCTTGCTGATTTTGTATTTGTACTTTATTATTTCCTTGCTGATATTTTTGTTGTTCTTGAACTTTTCATTGCAGATTATTTCGCGCTTGTCATTGATGGGCTGAAACTTTGCGCCGTTGTCCTTGGGTTTGTGACATCCGTTTTAGCTGAGAATCTCGCCCCCCGTCTGGAGGCAACTCTTTCAACAGTCCAGCCTCCCCTAACTTTTGAATAACAGGTTCTTGAGCCCCAGTCCCTTTCCCTTGGGATGTTGACCGTCGTTTTAGCAGAGAATCTCGCCCTCCGTCTGGAGGCAACTCTTTCAACAGTCCAGCCTCCCCTAACTTTAGCTTATCAGGATCTTCAGCTCCAGTCCCTCTCCTTTGGGATGTTGACCGTCGTTTTAGCGGAGAATCTCGCCCATCGTCTGGAGACATCTCTTTCAACAGTCCAGCCTCCCCTAACTTTAGCTTATCAGGATCTTCAGCTCCAGTCCCTCTCCTTTGGGATGTTGACCCTCGTTTTAGCGGAGAATCTCGCCCATCGTCTGGAGACATCTCTTTCAACAGTCCAGCCTCCCCTATCTTTTGCATCTCAGGTTCTTGAGCCCCCTTTTCCTCCTCATCGTTTCCTTCAGGTTTTTGTTTTTGACCTTGTGCACTCTTGCTACCTTGTCCACTCTTGCTACCTTCTCCACTCTTGCTACCTTGTCCACTCTTGCTACCTTCGCCTTGTCCACCTTTCCTCCCTTGCCCTTGCCCTTTTTGCTGAGCTTGACCCTGTGAACTTTTCCGTCCCTGACCTAGTCCTTGTGGACCCAGCTGTTCTTGCTCTCCTTGTCCTTTTTGACCCTGCTTTCCTTGACCATGCTCTCCCGGTTTTCCCTGACCTTGCTCTTCAGGTTTTCCCTTACTATCCTCTCCTGGTTTTCCCTGACCTTGCTCTTTAGGTTTTCCCTGACCTTGCTCTTTAGGTTTTCCCTGACCTTGCTCTTTAGGTTTTCTTTGACCTTGCTCTCCCGATTTTCTCTGACCCTGCTCTCCCGGTTTACCCTGACCTTGCTTTCCCGGTTTTCCCTGACCTTGCTCTCCCGGTTTACCCTGATCTTGCTCTCCCGGTTTTCCCTGACCTTGCTCTCCAGGTTTTCCCTGACCTTGCTCTCCCGGTTTTCCCTGACCTTGCTCCCCCGGTTTCCTCTGGCCTTGCTCTCCCGGTTTTCCCTGACCTTGCTCTACCGGTTTTCTCTGACCTTGCTCTCCCGGTTTTCTCTGACCCTGCTCTCCCGATTTTCGCTGACCCTGCATTCCCGGTTTTCCCTGACCTTGCTCAACCGGTTTTCCCTGATTTTGCACTCCTGGTTTTCCCTGACCTTGCTCTCCTGGTTTTCCCTGACCTTGCTCTTTAGGTTTTCCCTGACCTTGCTCTTTAGGTTTTCTTTGACCTTGCTCTCCCGGTTTTCTCTGACCTTGCTCTCCCGGTTTTCCCTGACCTTGCTCTACAGATTTTCTCTGAACTTGCTCTCCCGGTTTTCTCTGACCCTGCTCTCCCGGTTTTCTCTGACCTTGCTCTCTTGGTTTTCCCTGACCTTGATCTCCTGGTTTTCCCTGACCTTGCTCAACCGGTTTTCCTTGACCTTGCTCTCCCGGTTTTCCCTGACCTTGCGCTCCCTGTTTACCCTGATCTTGCTCTCCTGGTTTTCCCTGATCTTGCTCTCCTGGTTTTCCCTGACCTTGCTCCTTCGGTTTCCTCTGACCTTGCTCTCCCGGTTTTCCCTGACCTTGCTCTACAGATTTTCTCTGAACTTGCTCTCCCGGTTTTCTCTGACCCTGCTCTCCCGATTTTCCCTGACCTTGCTCTCTTGGTTTTCCCTGACCTTGATCTCCTGGTTTTCCCTGACCTTGCTCTCCTGGTTTTCCCTGACCTTGCTCAACCGGTTTTCCTTGACCTTGCTCTCCCGGTTTTCCCTGACCTTGCGCTCCCTGTTTACCCTGATCTTGCTCTCCTGGTTTTCCCTGATCTTGCTCTCCTGGTTTTCCCTGACCTTGCTCCTTCGGTTTCCTCTGACCTTGCTCTCCCGGTTTTCCCTGACCTTGCTCTACAGATTTTCTCTGAACTTGCTCTCCCGGTTTTCTCTGACCCTGCTCTCCCGATTTTCCCTGACCTTGCTCTCTTGGTTTTCCCTGACCTTGATCTCCTGGTTTTCCCTGACCTTGCTCTCCTGGTTTTCCCTGACCTTGCTCAACCGGTTTTCCTTGACCTTGCTCTCCCGGTTTTCCCTGACCTTGCGCTCCCTGTTTACCCTGATCTTGCTCTCCAGGTTTTCCCTGACCTTGCTCTCCAGGTTTTCCCTGATCTTGCTCTCCAGGTTTTCCCTGATCTTGCTCTCCAGGTTTTCCCTGACCTTGCACTCCCGGTTTACCCTGATCTTGCTCTCCTGGTTTTCCCTGACCTTGCTCCCCCGGTTTCCTCTGACCTTGCTCTCCCGGTTTTCCCTGACCTTGGTCTTCTGGTTTTCCTTGACCTTGATCTGGTTTTCCCTGACCTTGGTCTCCTGGTTTGTCTTGATTTTGCTGTCCTTGTTTTTCTTGTCTCTGTTTTTCTTGACCTTGTTGACCCTGTTGTTCTTTACTTTGTTCCTGGTCTTTTCCTTCCTGCTGTTCTTTAATTTTTTGAGCATCATCTTCTCTCTTTTTTCTCCTCTCTTCTCTAATCTTTTCAACATCGACTTGACCAAAGGGACTGTCTTCCAATTTTGGACGGATTACTCGAAATATGTTGCATTGTTGGCGACAGTTTAGTTCTTCGTCACTCAATGATTCAATTCCAGGCATTCGATGTCCTAAAACAAAAACAAAAAAATGTCTAACATACATAAACGTATTAATATATTTTTAATTACGCAGTCTCTTATAATGTGTATAGGTCTATTCTTAAAGCGTGTGACACGTCATAATTTCAATGTTCAATATTTCACGTTATAATTTTTGTCTTCACGGATTTATTTCAATCAGAATCTAGAGTAACGGAAGTAATAACGTATAATTTGAGCATGCCATTCCACGTGTTGAATGCAATATGAGTTGCAATATGGATTTATTTGACACCGGTTTAATAAATATAAATCGAAGGAAATTTAAAAAAGTTGAAACTTCCAAACGACTGTCAAAACAGTGACTTGTTTGGAATAGGAAATAGGCAAAACCTAAAATGAGTGAAAATATAGCAATTGGCATAATTGCGACAATTGAAAGAAATTGAACAATCAGAATAACGAAGATTAATTCACAATATTACTGGACCGAGATATGCAAAAAATTGAGTTTAGTTGAATTAAGGAATATTTCTATCAACGCCAATGAAGAACTAAGCTTACTTCGTTTAACTTATTTTCGAAGAACTAAGCGAACTAGGCTTACTGATGTGGTCTTCGTTCAATAAAATGATCGCAATGGAAAACAAGAAATGGAATAGCAATGGAGAGGATTTTACAACCCGAGAGACAAACGTGGATCACTAATGTTGTTCTTTGTAAGAGTTGTACATTATAATCAATATATCAGAAACAATTATTGTTCTGTATTTCAGTAGGAAAGCATCGTTTGATGTGATTCATTATAACATCATCATTTGTAAAATGGCTCATACCTTTCAAAAGTTCAATAGTTGCTCCAGCTCCCGTACTAATGTAAGTTACTTTGTCCTCAGCGTTCCATTTCTCCAAAGCAACTGTTGTTCTCGTACCACTGACAATAGTGATTCCCTTTGCATTCGTTTGGTCCACTATTGCTTCTAAAATTTCGTGTGTTCCGTTTGAAAATGGTTCAAATTCATATGAACCCATTGGGCTGTAATAAAAAATCATAAAAAAAGCAATCGTGTTAGATATGTAAAATCTGGTTAAAGAAAGTTAATTTATTAAAACGGAACTTTGTTTTATTGGTAGATTTAGATACAATGTTAATCACTTATATCACGTTCCATCCCCATTTCATATATGTTTAAAAGTTCAGTTTAATCTTAAGCTAATGACTCACGGAATAATCCATTTCAGAGAGTCGTTTTCATTTCCCAATTATACAGAATGTCGCGTAGTCGCAGGCAAGGGGCGCCCGCATAGCCAAGTGAGTGAGGTAACCATCTCCAAAAGAGTGACTCAGCACTAAGGGCCTATATAACGCCACTGCCCGCCGTATCCAGGGTCGAACTGCCGCAACTCTAACTTTAGTCGCGAAGTGTACGTTCAACATTCCCTCCTCGTTGGTTGGATAGACCTAAGAGGGCCCGCCAACAATCCCTTCCGCTTTCCTCCGAACTATCTTCCGGACCTGCACAGTCTAATCATTCCATCTCCCGTACACTTTCGTTGCCCCCGTCATCTATGATTGTCCTGGTCACTTTTCGGAAGAACCGTTCCTTCGGGAACAAAAGGGCGTCGCTCCGGAATCACTACGTAAGTGCTGGTTGAAAGACAATAAATTACTGTTTGCTATGACTGTGATCATTCACTATTTTAATTTGCTCCCTATCATCCTTCCTTAGGTCTTTAAGGAAATATGCTTTAAGGGAATTGCTCTTCAAGCTATAGTGCCCCTCCTTTAGTGGGGTAATATGTAATCTCAACTTGACATAGGAATTTAAACAACCCATCAACTCTAAAACTATGGTTCGAAGCAATATCCATTTTTTCTATTTCAAAACTAGTTTTTAATTTTTTTATCCATAAACCTCTTCTACCCCCATGTGGGGCTAGTGGTTTCTTTCTTTTATGACGGCTAAATTTTAACTTACACGATATCGGAATTTCATTACCAACACAGTGACGCGGAAAATGTGGACTCGCCACTGGTATCTCTCATCATCGATACTTTTATGGCATCCCCATCTCTACGGATGCTGGGGCCAATACGTACAAATTGTGTATTTAAGCGTCTTCGGGAATATCACTACTAATTTCAGCGGTACTGTAAACAACCGTACCGACTGCGGTGGTCTAGTGGTAGCATCTCCGTTTCCACGATTCCGCTGAGTGATAGAGCGTGGGTTCAAACCCTGCTCGGACGAACTAGATGAGGTTTTCAGCTGGGGTTTTCCTCATCTATTCCAGACAAACGTCTGTTCAGTACCATTAGTTCCCTGGAAAACCAACATATTTCCTTCCCCTTTCCCAAGTCCAACGGTTAGGTGGAAGAGCAGGCCTCATGACCTGAACCACGGCAAAAGGCAATAAATAAATAAACAATGATCGTAATACAAATATGAGTCATTTTCACTTATTTTTCTATTCATCCCTTCCCAAAATGAGTACGTTCCCTCATGGGGGATGACTTCAGTGGCACTGAGAGGGAGACTGCTCTTCTGCATAAAAAATTATACTCCACACCAATATCAGTCATTTTATATTATTTTTACCTTTCCTACGTTCTCACTCCTGCTCTAGATATGATCAGGGTATTTTATCTGCAATGTGGACCAATTGTGAACTTACAAAGTATCGCGGACGCCCTTAACCATCTCAATAACATCTAAAAGTATAGTTCGAATCTAAATTCGGATTTTTTATTATTTTTACCCCCAAAGTCCTTGTTCTTAGATAGCCAATTATCTGTGTATCAAGGTTGGTTGAAATTGGTCCAGGTTCTTCGGAGTAATGGTGGGATACACAAAACATTCCACCCCATTTCACCCCGAATTTTTTCTTAGCGGATGTCTATACCCTAAAAGGATCCTCTTGCCGAATTTCACGTTTTTACGCTATGTAGTTTCTGATATTTAGTAATTATACTCAATGAATCAGTAATATATATATATATATATATATATATATCTGTCTCTTATACACATCTGACATCTCTCNCGGTCATAAAAATTCAGCGATAAGAAGAGTATATGAAGTACTACGCATTTATTTTTGGCTGGAAGGGGGAAGTAGGTAGAAAATTTGCTAACACTAATTGGATGGCGTCGTTAGATTTAAAGTGAAAAGCAACGGAAAATTACAAGTAGTGTTTTGGAAGAGGCAGGGTCAGCGTTAGTGTCAGATTTTGGGTTTTAAAGTGCAGCTGCAAGAGAAACTCATATCGTGGGTGTGGAGAATTGCAGAAGCCTTTTACAAATTAAAAGGATGACAATAGATAGCGAGTGTTGGTGTGCGGGGATTCGACCCTCAGAATTTGACCCTCAGACAGTTGACGTACACCACGAGGCAGTGTTGGGCATGCGTTGCAGGACTGTTGGCAAAGGAAGCGTGGGAGTGGCAGTTAAATGTTCGAAAATTTCCTAAATTTAGTTTTGTTTTATTCTTAAAAAGCGTTGGGTTAGAATTACGGAGAGCACGGTTGAAAAGGATAACGCCGTTGAAGTGAGGAAATTTCCGAGGAAGGAACGTTCTGAGTGGCTAGGAACAAGCACTTGTCGTACTTAACTCAACCAATCACGACAACTCCGCTGGAGTGTGAAATTTTACATGATCTGCAAAAAATAGTCACATGGTTGTTAACAATGTATCACGTGAGTTAGCTTCTGAGATACAGAGTGGGGTACGAGGTGATAAAACACGTTCCGAGATTCTTTCGAGAACACATCGAGTATTTTGAGCACGATGATTCGATCATCAATCTTTCGAGTATTTTGATCAATCACTTCGAGTATTTTCGAGCAAGATCGCTACGAGATATTTTACATTATTCTTGAGCTCTAGGTCTTGAAGTTTTCGACATTATATTCTTAATTGATAAATTGATCTTATTCCAAATTATGCGGAGTTTCAAAGTACCAACTTTAATAATCTATCCGAGAACTAGCCGAAGATCAAATGTTTTGTTTTGTAACAAGTGGCGACTATTTGTAAAGACTATTTAATCGCGTCTTATCAAGTTGAATGTACTCTCGCTGTAAAATTACTGTATTAAGACGGTAAACGCTGCAACTTTCGAGAACGAGAAACTCCAGGAAGGCTCGGCAACTTCCAGAGGAGGCTAGTTTTGAACGATGGATGGGCGACTGGCAAGTACGAGGAAGGACGCACTGCACGAGACGATGCTTATCAATGGCATTCCAATCTTCACTTTCGCTTTTAGAGTTATCTGATCATCAATGAAAAGGTAACGTGAGAATACTGACTGCGATCAGTAATGGATGTTTAAGTGGCGGCGAGAAGATCTAGTGAACGAACCACGATAGAACCTCGCTCAGAACTTTTGTGATGGTATTCTTAAAGAGAGCAGAAAGAAGAGTAAGCAGTAATAATGGCTTTATAAATTTAATTAATGTTTTTGCTAATTAACTGGTAATAATTAACACCAGAAATTCTTTTTTTTAAATCATGTCAATATTGTGTGTGATAACTTGGGGTTTGTGCATGGTAGTGTTCATTAGAAATGTATCAGGGATAATTAAGTCTATTTCATTTTTGTAATATGCGTTTTCTTTTAACAAGGAACCCTGTGTGTTGTTTCCATTTAATTAAAAGTAATACGAATCTACTTGATTTGTTATTGACGCAAGAGATAGCTAGGGCAAATATAATCAGGTGAGTTTTAAGTACTACTCCATTCACCCTTCTCCTCATAGTTTAATTATTAATGAGAGTAATGATAACTATGACAAGGCACACACTTGACTTGTCCCATATATAAAAGCACACACTTGACTTGTCCCATAATACAATAAGAGAAGACATTTTTTCTTGTTATTATCACTTCTCATTTTTTATTGTAAAAGAAAAAATAATTTGTAGTATGTTATTAAAACTGGCGATATTTAAATGATGTTTATTAGATACCGGGGTAAGTCCTACAATACCGACCAGTTTGTCGTATCTTGCATAAAAAACTTTAATGAAATTTGAAAACAGTAATATCCTTCTTCAGTTCATGTTAAAAAAACAAATCGTATAGTTTCTTTATATTTTTATTGATATTAGCATTGTTTGAAAAGAAGGAGAATAGAATCTGCACTTATTCAAGAATAGTTCTTGCAATACCGTTCAGTCTCAATATTTATATTACTGTTATTTTACATGCTTTTACATGTTGAAAATCGAATCACAAATATTTTGTTCAAAATCATTTTATTAAAAAAACTCCTAGACAACGTGTGAAGCACTTCGAAGGCTTTTAGTCTCGGGACTTCTAAATCGGGTACCTCAGGATTTCCCGTCATGGTGTTGTAGTAAAACTGCAAACCGACAGTTATCTTGAGTGTTGAAAACTCGTGATGTATCTTCAAATAAATCTTTCTTCCATATCAATTGTAAATTACAAACACTCGTTTTTGTTTAGGGATATTATTTAAATAGTTATACCGGTCAAATATGAAACTAGGTGATTTTAATTGCCCCATCAAAATATATTTTTAGACTTTTCCATCCACGGTTGCGAATAAGTCTCATGAAATATGACTTTGAGATTGTCACTTAACGAGCCTTGCAAAACATAACAGACCTGCCTACCTTGCAGTCAATTTCGAAATTACAAAACGCACCCCTAATTTCATATTTTCCTCAGTTCACTCTATTTTTATCCTTAACTTACTACCCGCTATTTCATCTTGAAAAGACAAAAAAATTATGATTTGGGTTTCTAATTAATTATCAGTGTCGGTATTGAATGCCAATTAGATAGCCGGTACTGTACGAACAGCACGCTGATATAAATTTCCGTGTTCATTGTTGTTTGTAGATGTTGGAAATGTTTCACTAGCTAGTGTTTCTTTAGATAATATAAAGGAAAAGTAGCCCCATATCATAGTCACTTAAAAAAGGATAAAAGACTAGTAAAACTCAAAACACGACCAAAAATCACAACAACATTGACTCATAGGGTTCACAACTCTAATCTAAATTCGACTGCGTGGAAAAATATTGTGGGGTAATATTTATCTTGCATATTGTATCTTAAATCACTACCCTGCAACTATTGTAAGAACTAGCATTGGTCGGTACTGTCAGACTTTTCCGTAATAGTGGGTTTAATTGCGTAATTTCAACATCAAGATTCTATATTTTGTCATGCTTATTCATAGGATATTTTAACTTAAAAAAACTGGTTAACAGGAGATTTTATTCATGTAATTAAACAGGTCATGTCAATATTTGATTCGTATTACAATTGACATTTTACTTTTAAATAAGCTCCAAAAATTGGTCGTAATATCGAGGTTGCTCACCCATTCCAAAAGATAATTTTGGCTCTTCTTATAATCTTGGTAAATTCGTTTATTGATTTGGGACCAATGTCTAGCCCACATAGTCCCTTTTTTATCCCACCTAGCCTTGTTGCGTGACCTACTTCAGCATCGTTTGATTTTGTGTCGCCAGTTATGAAATCCGTCGGAAAGTGAATTTGTATTTTCCTCGCTTGTGCTTTCGCCATTAATGCAGGAATTTTTTTGGCAGATTCTTCAAAGTATATTGAACTACCAATCTACAAATAAAGCAACATCAAATAAAACAAGCTACGTATAAAATGAATATTCTTTGATTTCCTACAATATCTAAGAAATATGTTACCTTCATATTTTCACAAGTTTTCAGAAATGTATACACCATACCACCTGCTATAATTATTTCGTCCACCTTTTCTAGCAAACCCTCTATTAACTCCAACTTCTCTTCCAGTTTAATACCTCCCAAAATAGCCAGAAAGGGTCTGAAAACAGAAATTTTATTTGAAAAAATTCTATATAAACATATACATTACCTTAGACTAGTGCCAAGTTTTTCTTTCTCAACAAGTAAATATACTACATAATCTGAATGATAACTAACCTCTCTGGTATTAAAATTTTTTTGTGGAAGTACTCTAGTTCCCTTAAAACCAAGAAACCAGCGGCACGAACTTCATAAAACTCTCCCAGTATTGAACTGTGATTTCGATGGCATGAGGCAAAGGAGTCATTAACGTAGACTTCAGCCAAACGCCGCAGAGATTTTCGATATTCAAGTACCATTTCAGGACTTGCTTTTGTCTAGAATAATAAACATTAAAGTTTATTTTTTCTTCAAACTTGTTTTTTGAGTCGATCCAAATATCCTTTCGTGTTTTGCCTATTTCATTTTGTATTCACGCATCTTCTATATTCTATTTGCAGTATTTCATGCAGAAATTGAAAGTAAATTATATTTATATTCTAAATGTTCTTAAGTATTGAAGATTTATAAATATTTTAAACAAATAGGAGCGAGGTATTGATTATATATATTGTATGTATGTATTTCAAGTCTGCTCAAGCGTTTGAATAATTTTGTGTCAAAATCAAAATCTTCCTCATTGAGGGACTTCCTCAAAGTTTCCGTCACATTATCATCATCTACCCATTCTATTTATTAATTATTTCTAATTGTGGAATGTGATAATTCTATATGGTAACAGATGTACCATTCTGTAAAGTTGTTCCATGTGTTAACAGTCTTGGGTTTCTGAATCTGTTCTTAGAGGATATTCTTATTATTATACCTCATTTTGTACACATCGATCATAGGTAGGAGAGGATTGTTTCTGAGAAATTTTATTCCTACTAGCTGATTTTTTCGGCTTGACTGGGGTAATATGGGACTTTGTTTGATATGGACAGATGTTGATTTTCAAAAACTTTTAAACTAATGTATTTGTTTTCTTTAAAAATAATTATGTAACTTATTATTGTAGCTATATTGCAAATATAATTTTACACTTCAATTATAAGCTTACAATCTTTAATTTACTTCACAAGTCTACGTAGGATGGAGGCTTCGCGATGAAAACATCAATTTTCTTTCAGAGTTCTGGGCAGAGTTCGAATTAAATGGGAAACAGGGCGGCAGGGAAAACAATGAAAATATCTTTTGACATATTTCTCCACTTTTACTCATTATGATTATTTCCAACCAGGTAAAAAATAATTCCCCTCCCGTAATTATCATTATGATAATATATTAATTTTTTAAATATGTACTTCTTTTACGTGTTCTATTTACTAATATTTCGTTGACTTTGAAACATTTCATTATGTATATATTATTATTCTGGAGAGAACTTCCCCTAAAATATCCAGTAGTCTGGGTGATTTATTGCACAAAGGAGTTTAAAACTCACTTCCAAAATATAAAAATCCTTCTCAATGTTGAATCTGTGTGTGTTTTCTACTAAGTGGTTGGCGAAGTGAAAGAATTTATTGTTATTTTTCCATGCGTTTGTGTGTTCTTGTACCATTTGTGTGAACGTTCGTCCAGACTGCCCCATGTACACGGAGAGACAATCACTGCATTTGAGAGCATACACTCCACTTCGGTGGAGATGGGGGGTGGGATCCTTAGTGTACAATAGGGTTGAGTTGAATGTTTGTGGAGAGAAGAAGGTAGTGTGAATGTTGAAATGTTTTAATGGATTAGCGAATTTAAGTGAGAGAGGGCCTATGAAAGGGATTGCATATCTGATTTGAATATTATTGTTTGGGGAAGTGATGTGAGGTTCTTTGTGTAATATTAGAAGTAGAAAATAGATTTTGGCCCCGGATCAAATCAGAAATTTTACATATCCATAGTATTCTAAAAAACAACATTTCCCTACTACATGAACAATTCTCTGAACTTCATTCCCCTATTATGAAGCCTTAAAATTCCTTTCCTCTCACCTCCCAACTCTCCAGGGCACTGCACCCTACTCCCAACAGTTAAAACCCTGAGAAATTCTTTCCGCCTTCTGCCGCCAGTTCCTGGAAAACTCCGTCAGCCCCCCCCCCCTTCTCCCATCATCATTCACTTTCCATATAATGACCTCCGTTCGGCGCGCTCTGCGCACTTGCCAAAAA
>NNCF01128428.1:144068-174322 GCA_002313205.1 Laupala kohalensis
GTTATTTGTTGATAAATATCTTGAACATTTTGCAAATTATAGAACAATTTTTCTAGGAGTTTTGAGAAAGTGGGTAGTAGAGATATTGGTCGGTAATTTCCAATATTAAGTTTGTTTCCTTTCTTGTGTAAAGGTTTCACTTTAGCTCTCTTAAATATTTTAGGAAACACCCCTTCCGATAAAGAACTATTAAAAATATTTATGAGTGGATTTAATATAGCATGGGACGAAAATTTAACAATAAACTCAGGTATATCATCTACGCCTGTTGAAAATTTGTTTTTTAATGAGCTGATGATTCTCATGACTTCACTGGCGTTAGTTTCGGAAGTGAACATAGAATTGGGTACGTGGGTGGATATAATTGGAGGATATTGATTTGAATATATTGAGTTCAAAACTTCACATGAGACAGAATGTGACGTGGATAAGTAATGTTGGAACATTGGAGGAAATTGATGGATCACTGAGACAGAGCTTTGATCCTATGGATTTAGTGAGAAGGGAAACTGAAGAAAGTCCTCTCGGCGAAATAACATCAAAAGTAAGCGGAGAAACACGCACGCACACACACACACACTATATATATATACGNTTTTTCAAACCAACACGTTTTTAAGATTGTCTTTCAGAATTGCATGTCTCTAAATATTCCTAAAAGTTAAAAGAAGGTTCTGTTTAATGGTAAGTTTCTGTTTGTCTTTGGTTTAATAACTTGTTGATAGTTGATGAGAATGAATATGAACATGAAAAGAAGAGAATTTGTATGTGAAATTGCACCGGAAAGAAAGCTATAAAGAAAAATACATGATATATTCAGAACTTCACTTATTACATGTGTTTAACAATTTTCAACTACTAATTAATATTGTAACTTAATTTTAGCTAATAAGGACGTCATAATTCATTTGATGATAAATTATTACGGTTAATTATTTCAAAAACTGTTTTAAAATCGGTTCAAGCATAGATATTCAAATTCTCAATGTTTGAATATAAATATTTTTGTCAGGTTATGACGGGATAGTTTCAGTCAGCGATAAGGAATGAAAAATATTTTAGGAAAATAAATGCGCTAAGGCGATTTCTCTACTCACTGGTAATTGAATTGAACTAATGAGATATTTGATATAAAAACTTAGATTATTTACTTACGTATTAAAATTGTGCATGCTTTATCATCATAAAGGAAATGGTGCATTGATTAGCACTTAATCACTTGTTTGAAGAGTATCAACCTTGTGATATCTTTAATACATTTTGTAAGGGAATGATCACGACTTATAGATGGTATATTTTACCGTTTCTGATGTATGAGTATTGAAAAGGTTAAGTTATATAAAAGAAAAAAAGTCAATGATTAGAAGGTTGAAAAATGTGAAGTTTTGAAAAAACAATTTATATTGTTATATAGAATTTGCTTCGTGAATAGGAATATTATACAAATATACAGAGAAATATTTATTCTTGACCTGTTAAGAAGTTTTTGCAATTCCTCCCAAATAGGTTTAAGAGAAAGTTCTTCTGTTCTTATCCCATCTGGACGGCCGAGATGTGAAATTAAAATTACAGCTTGGCAATGATTCTTGAGAACATATTGGATGGACTCCAAGGACGCGACGATCCTCTGGTTAGTTTTAATTTTTCCATCTTCCATAGGAACATTGTAATCCACTCTGAAAATAAAATTAGGATATAATATAACAAGGAATTGTATTGGTGATAAATAAAATAGTACGTAATTGGAACGGCTAATAGGAAACTGGAAAATTATTTAATATTAGCGGGTAATCTCTTTAGATTAATGAAACTTAAATAAAATTTAGAAATGAAATAAATGAGAGTAATAAAATGAATGAAAACACGTGGACAAGCCAATGTGAAAACCTAACGAATATTACAAGAACTGGAGAGTCGTAGACTTTCACAGCAAGTGTTGTGTGATACTAAGTGGTGTCATGGCGAATTTAGCAATACTGGAACGCTGAATTTCCCAAACTTCCCAACAAAAAAGGGTCATGCACCCCAACTCTCGGAACATTTTTAAACTTGATGTAGTACTTTGTACATTTTAACGCTTTCTGGAAGCAATTTTCCGCATTACAACTTCACCATTTTGTAACGTAAAAAATATAAATGTATTTGTGCAAAAAAAGTGACGTACAATTTTCACTTTTTTGCAGAGCACATGCCAACATCAAATGGGAATGAAATAAAAACAATCTCACTCCACTCATGTGTGACCCAGGTCTCTTGCTGTATTCAACTTGACATTTGTTTCTCAAATTCATTATCTTTTAATGTCACATAAAATAAAATCTTATGTTTATACATAAGTAGAAAAAACCAGTGCCGGAACGGCGTTCCAGCACCTTTGATATTCCTGGTGTTAATATGTATACATCCGACAAGTCAGGTAAAATTTACAATGGTATAATAAACACAAATTATTACAAATTTGGTAAGAACAGTTTTTTCGTTCTTTTCAAATATGATAAACTATGTATGCAGCTCCATTTCATTATCTGCTGGTTTGAGGAAAAAAATAGTAATGTATCTCCGTAACTGATTAGAAGATGCCAGACTTCCTCGGTTTTTTGTGCAACTAATGAGTTTGACATCAAGTTTTTCAGTATAACTTTATATTCTACTTCCAATGATCCAATGTCTTCTGGTGTTTCTTTGAATCAGTTGAAAATAATCTCTTATTTCCCTTCATGGACCAATAGGTGTACAACCTAACTACTTGTTGATCGTCAAAGCGCCACCCAGGTTCACTACTCTTTGAAGTGGACAAATAACATAGATCCTCTGGCATTTAGACAATGTGCAGGAAGGGTTCTCGAGTTAGAAAAATACAGAGTTCAGTTAACAGAGATGATCAGGAGCCCATTTCAGACCCGTGGCAATATTTACCTAGCAATATCACTTCTCTAAAATTCAATCTACACCACGTTTGCCAGATGTACTAAGCTAATAGAATTAATTAATGTTCCGTTACTCTAGATGCTACGGAAGGAAGATCAAATCCTTTTTGTACTTGCTGTCTAGTCTGTTAATGATGCTTCTTTGTTCATGTAGTTCCTCTTTTTCCCACATATTCTCATCTATTTAAGGTGACTGAAAAAAATGTAGATGAATGAAACATTATTGAAGCTTGAGAGAAACTTAACAATATTTCTTGTTTTTTGACTTGCCTCATTAAAACTCTCTTCCCGATAAAATTTACTTGATCGATGCGAAGTTTCCGCATATTTGAAGTTTTACAAGAATTTTAGTAAATATTATGAGCCAAATACGGCTTTGCTGTCATAAACAGTTGAATAGGGTAAAAAGTATTGCCAAAATAGACATTTATGCGGAAAGGTTTATAGGTTAAAGAAATTGTATATTATCACAGCCATCTTCATTTCAAGGCCCTAGAATGACAGAATGTGCAAAACCAAAGGTCGTATCACAGAGTAAATGTGGGTCGTGTGCATAAGGAGAACTGCAGTAAACAAGAGGGGAAAACGTGTAATATATGACGTCACTCACCGGTGGTTCGTGTAATGCGACATGTATCAATGCGCTGTCATTCAAATATATTCGTAAATTTAAATTACTACTCATTGAAACTTAATTGAAGCGAATTCCGCCAAAAATTAAAGAAATGAAAATTGTTTAAACATTAAAAATATAGATGAATACCAAATTACATTTTTCAAGTTTTATATTTGTTACGAACCAAAACGTTCGTAAAATGCTCATCCATATGATTCTCATCCATCACAAACTCTAAAACATTGATGTTCTTTGAGAAGCTTATTATTTACTCCATGTGCATGATTACTCTGTGAATATTGTAAGATTTGATAAATTTCACGATTATATTCGAAATTAAGATTAAAATACGATGAACGAGCGACCGAGCGAGGGCGTGAGAGCTTTCGCACCCCCAGTCACCGACAAAGGAATTTAGTCACATCTTGCAAGGGCGCATGGACCGACCCAAGACAAACTGGGTCCTGTTCGCGGAAGGTTCACACAATAGAAATCGCAGACAAAACAAGGGTGTAGGTGGGCGAGCCACCCACGTCATAAAAGTTAAGAACGTCAAAGAAACGCGCCGGCGAGCCGCACAAGTTGCAACTTGTCTTGAGAGAATCGTTGGAAAAAAAGCGGTTGCTGATATTTTGAAACAGACCCGAGGATTGGCGGATTGAGAAAGGCGCAATACTCGAAATCCCCAGTCGGAACTTAGGCATGAATGGGGGGACAGGAAGTCATTGGAGGTTTCGAACATGTGTAAATTCAAAATTTTATGATGTTGGAGGTGGCAGAGGAGTCGTAGGAAGGGATGAGGGCATTAAGTCATGGCAAATGGTTATTTCGCCCATTCTGATTACCTTTCGGATTCTGATTATTTTTCTGACGAGCAGATTCTGATTATTTTTCTGACGAGTACGATTATAATGATCATTTTTCAGAGAGTCTCGTGTTGTTTTGGAGCTCATTTTCAGCTCATTCTCTTGCTATTTTTGAGATCATTCTGAGTATTATTCTCGGCATTTTAGCCCACTCAGATTTCTGTGAGAATTATTTTCTCATAATTTTTTCAAAAACAATAGCGTGGCAATCACAAATCATTGAGTTTGTCGGGAGCGCCGAGCCAGATCGCTTGTGAGGCGAAATAGTGTAAAATCGAACGAACTTTTGGAGTTGGCGATCGTCAAGACGCCTGGGGGTCGAGCTGCGTGACGCCTGAGGACGCCGGAGGTCACCACGGGTCTAGCTGGCGCGGGGTTCGCGCGACGGGAAGGTCAACGCACCCTCTATCTACCACCGTAGAGTTGATCACTCATCGAGACAGGTATTTTATTACGACGGTTGAGAATTGTCCAACCTACGTCGTAATGCGCATAGGCGAGAAGATGAAAGCGGAAGTAGTAAACGCCGGAGACCTAGAATTGAGGACTGGAACTCTGTGAGAAAGAGGCCAATTACCGGTAGAGATTTTCGCCTAATGAGTGTAAATTAATGTAAAGTCAGTGTTTCGCTAATGAAAAGTGTTTTGTTATGTTCACAGAAACATGTTAATTTGTATAAAAATTGTGTAATGTTGAGGCCGAAGTCGGCAGAAAATGCAAAAAAAAATAGGAAGTGACGTGTTTTTTTTGGGGATTGCGTGGGGATCATGTTATTGTTGTACAGTGTTTGATGAGTAAATTTAATGTGTCAAATAGCGTTTTCCTGTAGTGGAACCCCAGCATGGTCTTTCCCTTCATTAAACAAATGCGAGCCCTAAAAAAAATTGTGGAACCCTGAGATCGAGCTAGCCGAGGCGCCTAAAATATCAAATTTATCAGTTCTTTAACATTTTATTATATTTATCACAGGAAAAAGACGCGTTCCGCCACAATATATAAGTATTCATTGAATATAAACATTCTCTTGAAACTATAATCTCTTTGTCAACTGCAAGTTTCATGATACTGAATTAGTGAACACGCTCCATGTGTACGTTCCGTGCGCCTGCTATATAATGAGCCGCGTTCGAGCCCCACTCACACTCTGCAGTCTTACTTCAGGGGACACCACGTGATGACACTCTGGGAACACGTCGCCGTGTCGTGTGACACGAAGTCACTCATCTGCTCGTAGCAACTCTTCGAATCATTGAACATACTTGTTCACGAACATTTTGTAGTTTCAGTTATTTCTTCCGCGCTACGAGGCTGACACGAGGAAGACTACTCCACAGAAGACCACGGCAATGCGGCCATGGCAGCGAAGGAAGGCTAACAATAAGAAGCACTTCAACTTACTAAGTATTTATTCTCGTAATAACGAGACCTGCATTTAGACCTGGTTTCAAGAGAATCACTTGATCTAATGCACCTCAAAATCCTGCACAATTCTATGGTTGTTATAACCGCTATCAATGTCTAAGCAGGTACTATTGTAAATAAACTTTAAGGATGTTACGGGGGGATTGCACTCAAAAACTTGAGTCCAGCGAGGGTTCCCATTTTTTATAGTGCAGATCAGATGCGATCGCATCTCAAATTTGCCAATGTATCATATCGTAATTCTGCTTTAACTGGTTATTTAAGGTTATTTAAGAGTTATTTAAGGGGATTTTTCATAAACATTTGTTTATGCTCTTTGATATTAATTTATCCATTGTAACTCCGTAGAAGCCATTATTCTCGGAGTATTGGTTGCACACAACAACCAATTTCAACTTCGCAATTCAGGAGAAAATTTATGTAATTCTGCTTCTGTAATTTAAGGAAACTAAATGTATACTTTGTTAAAATGTAATAAATGTGTATTTATGAATCTGAGACGTGTTGTACAAGAATCTCTTCTCATATCTTATCTCTTTAGCTCGTTGAAACATACGAGTCCCCACATATCCTCTATGTGTACGGCGAATGGCTATTCGTTCGTAACAATATTTTACCAAGTTTTTCAAGATCTTGATTGCACTCAGATTAGGTAGAAAGGAAAATGATTCTATATTATTAAAAACAAATATATAATTTTAATTAAAACAATATTTATTAACAAGTAGCCTTCAGATAATTAGTTAAAATTACACTTCATCACAGCAGCTCACGTATTTATTATCAACACCAGACATTTTTTATTTCCTTTTTATAATGAGCTGTACCACACACAAAACCGTACTTTTGTACTAACTAGTTACATCTTTTGTCATCGATCTCCATTACTAACCTCCATTCATAGTTTGGTAATTTGAGAAAACAAATTCGGGCGAACACTAAAGCGATTTTTACAACCGGTGTAGAAACACGTGAACTCATGGCTCAACAAAAATTTCCATGACGCAAAGGTAATTCAAAAATAACGTCTTCTTGCGTGTTCACGAGGTCTCCGCAATTTGTTTTCATCACTACGTCCACAGACCACAGACCTCCTATTCTCCAGACTGGACAGTCAATGTTAGTATCCGTGGACAGGGTTTGCACCTCTACCGCGACGACTGCCACTTAAACTAGTTCAAAATACAACCCCTGGGTAGCGCAACAGTATTTAGTCCACCACCTTCACTACCCTCGTCGTTGACATAGTAGAATAAGACAGGTGTGTCATTGCGTATCGAGGTGGAGGGGACGTTGGTCAGCCAATGAAACGCAAGATATTTTTTGTGAGGGAAGTTAAAAGAGTTGTTCAGATTTATGTTTATGTAATGCTGTAGGCGTGAAGCGATATCCCAATACGACCGCTCCGAAAAATGACTTGTATATAATTAGCTTGCACTGCGCATGCTCGGGACGGGCACACTTCGTGTTAGTCCACCAAACACTTTTGGCATTTCGCAGTGTCTCCTTGAAGGTTCTCCTTAATCTTCAGTATGCACTGCGGCGCACTTCCCCTCCCAAAAGCT
Organism: Laupala kohalensis; assembly: GCA_002313205.1. NCBI lineage: Eukaryota > Metazoa > Arthropoda > Insecta > Orthoptera > Trigonidiidae > Laupala > Laupala kohalensis. The sequence goes on from NNCF01128428.1 coordinate 151,465, forward strand.
GATATTTCCGTAATTCGTCCGTCGTCCGTTTCTTCGCTTCTCTACATTCCCGGGTAAACCAAACGTTCTCTTTTATTGTGTGGGAATACTTGCATGTCTCTGCAAGCGGATGTTAAGTTATCTTCTAAACAAAGAACCGCGTTGTTTAAATCTCCCAAAAGTAATTTTTCTGAATAACGGTGTGCATTTTTCCGAGATTTCTTTCAAAGTTTTCAACGAATTTAATTTTCTTGTCTTCAATCCACTTCATGAGAGGGAGTGCTGTAGGTGTTTCCTTCCGCGACTCCTCGTCACCTCTGTCTTCAAACCGATTTCAAGACATAATACCATGTGATGCGAGGCTATCGTAGGTTTCACCCGAAAATCGTGTAACAAATGCAGAATATTTTTTGATGTTAGGGGATAGCCAATAACACTTTCTCCGTTTTTATTGATAAATGTTATATTACCTTCCCGATTCGATCCGATCCGAAAGTTCCATTTAATGTTTCTAGATTATGCTTGCTACAGAAACTTAATAATAATTTTCCTTCGACATTGCATATTTTATCTTTGCTATTTCGAGATGGACAGTATTATCATCGTTGATTGGTATGAGGATTGACTCTTTACCAATACGGGCATTGAAGTCCCCCATGATAATGAACCGTGCTGTCGGGTATTTGGTTGAATGATCATTTATTATTAAGTCTAATTCATCGAAAAAATGTTTATTGTAGTATTTGGATTCCCATGATTGCCTGTAGATAACTAACATTATGATGTCTAAACTTGGTTTTTCTATTTACAATTTTCAATTCAACATTTCTCGAAAACTATGTATATTACTTTTTGCACGCTATAGCTACGCGCTTAGATGACGACCGCGCTTTCCGGTCCTTCGTTGTGTCTTTGTTAGAGAGGAGTACCCAGTTATTTCTAAACTTTGTCCTGTTTTCGCCCAAGTCTCCACAAGTCCCAAATTCGAAAACGTTTCCAGAAATCTCAGAAAATCCACGTGAGCGAGCTTGCTAGAAAACCCTTCGATATTGAGACAACCAATTCTTATTACTTTATGCCGAATCTCCTACTTACCCTTTCTTATCCACATCGTTTTCATGTGCACTACTTTGCTGTAGACCGAGGTGCCCGTGGAGTGGCTGCGCAAGCTTCGGGCTGGCTGAGGGTCGGTGGTGTTCCTCCGTGCAGGCGGAAAAGCACGCTCTTCTCCGCTGGCGATGCCAACGTTGGGTGTGGTGATCTTGGCGTTGAGAGACGAGGGGACCACAGTAGAGGGGGCTGTGACGGTGGTAAGTGACCTGTCGACGTTTCTGCCTTGTGCTGTGGCGTTCTGTTTTTGTTGTTGCATTTGTAAATGGGAAGTGTAGCGTCCTATTGAAGCTTATACAGACGGTGCGAAAGGAGTTGGGTGGTAGGTGGACCGCTTAGTTGGGTTAACCGACAACTCGGCCCACGTGGAGTAGAAATGTTAGTAGAAATGTTTAGTAAGTAGAAGGGGTTAGTAGTTAGTTATTGATACTAGGATGTACTGGATAGAGGAAGGAATGTTGACTTTTCAGTAGTCACAGCTATATGAACTGGGACATTAATGTGAAAAGCTACAATTTTTCTGACCTCATCGGGAATCGAACCCGAGATTACTTGGTGAGAAACGACGACCCCACCACCTGCGCCACCGGTGGGGCTTGCTGTGGCGTTTCCTTGCGCACGGGTGCGTCAGGCTACCGATTTGGAGTGTTGCCAGATTGCAGGTCCCCTAGAGAGTAACGCCGCCCGTCGACCAACTTGGCGAAGCGAAGTGACGCACTGTGCCCCCCCTCTCTCTCTCTCTCTGGCATCTGCGCAGGTGCATTGATATTATTACTGCCTCAAATTAATAAGTTTATTACGAATAATAATGCTGACCGTTCATATTCTCGGCCCCAACAGCATTATGTCACTGAGCAATTGGACAACTTTATGTATCTAGGTGATAATAGTGTACAAGTGACCATGTAAACGCGTGCCTAGCTAACGCCACTTGAATTACTGAGTCATCGTACTGATACAACAATGTATTAATGTTGCGTACGTGGTTAGCTTTATATATGTAGGTTTGTGATGAGAAATTGTGTAATTTAACGGTTTATAGACGTGTGTTAATGTTGTTCTTTAATTTCATAATTACCAGATCATACATTTTAAAGTACAAAGTGCTTTTTTTAGCGTCGCGTCCCGGGATGTAAAGAAGCTTAAAAGCATGGACCTCACATATACGTTTTTTTCGTTTCCAAAGTATCATGCATTGAAGCAGAAATAGACAGCTGCAACAATAAGGAGAAAGGATTTCGTCCCAAGCAAATATTGCAATGTAGATAACAAATATGTATGACTCAGTTTTCTTTCTAACTTTTATTATACCAGCTATTTGACGTACAATACTCAGCACATTTAATATAAATATGAAAGATTTTCTATTACAAGTACTATTTTTACAGATTTGTGATCTTCCTTTTCATCTCAGTGATTTAGAAACAAGAAAAGATGTGTTCGTAGATGATACTGTCGAAAGAATTTCAACTCCTTTAAAGATTTCTATCTAAAAAAAGATACAATTCCTACGGAAATACTTAGTGTTGCACCAAATTTATCAGCTAATATTTCTGTTCGAGAGAGTGTCAAGGAAAGACGAATTTATCGCAAAAATCAACACTATTGAGAGATTTTTTAAATTTTTAAGTTTATTTTTTAAGAAAGGTTTGAAGCCGTGTTCAAGTAATTGGAGAAATTGATTGTGTGTTTGTGATAAATTTGCCATTGTTTCTAATATTTACATAATTTTAGTAGGCAACTTTGAAGTTACAGCTCCGGTCTTTAAATACTGTGTTTGTTTAGATGAAAGTGTAGTATAACTAGTATTTTACTAATCGAGGGAAGTAAAAATGTTGAATCTGTGAAATTGGCAATGCTTTAAAGGCACTAAAGGCATGGATATAGAAGCGAGAGAAAGTATATCTGAACCCCTTTTCTTTTAGGTATTTTTCATGTGAACCCAAGCTTTTATATTTTTTTATGTATTTTGGAAAATGTAATTTCAATAGTGTTATTAAAATAATAAAATAGTGCATCGTGCGCGGCAGTTTAAAGATCGCGGGAGCTAGTAGTTTTTAGATTACCTGCAGACAGCGCAAACTGCAGCTTGGGTGTGGCAAGTAATGTCGGTGCCGTGCTACGTCAGCGAGTAGCAATAGGAGGCGGGCGGCGGCTACGAGCGGTCGCTTATAGGCTGCGCCGCGTGCAGCGAAAGACAGACTACAGCCGAGGAGCTTCAGTGACGGACCACGGGAACCAGATCTCGCCGCAACTTACGTCACGACGGAATTTCGAGTCGGCGCTACAACAGCAACTATCTACTGGATTTATGGAACTGCAACCATTGGCTATTATATTCTGAGATTTGTATGTGTATGGCTACGAACATAAAAGTTGTTTTGTTACTAACGAGTGGCAGTTATTACCGACATAAAAAGAATACACCAATATTTGCAATAAACTCAGAATTTTTTTCTTTATATTTAATGTGAATATTTTTTTATTTGAAATATAAACTATTATTAATTTAAATCAGTCATTAAGTGATCTTTGCGTTTGAAGACCTACCTATGAGGACATATACAACTAGCACTAAGGCTTTGTGTTGGTTGTGTAGGTTAGAACGCGTGTATATTAAGAACGCGTGTAAACACCAAAGTTATTCAGTGCAGGTCTCAAGTCATCCTAAGTAGATACTCGTGTTCTGTTCAATTATATTAATCGTATTAATAATGTAATTACATTAACTTCGATGGCAAGTTAGCGCGGTTCCATGAGACGTGTAAACCTGGCCATTTATCCCGAGCTCTTTTAAGAACCCAAAACGTGTGTGTTTGTGAAAATTATATTTATGGACGTTTCTTTGAGCATTATATACTTCTATTCCTGTTGCATACCCGAAATAATTACATTAAAGTATCATTAAATAAATTAAGGAAAATACAATTTTTACTGATAAAATAATTTGATCTTTCTTTTGAGATACAGTTGACTTATTTTCATGTGAATTTTAAGTTACATGAAAGTTCACAGTTTTACAAACTAATCAAATTAAAGTATATTGGTTAATTATTTATTACTAAAAGCAACGTAGAACGAAAATGTTTATTACTAAAACCACGTTTTGCTAATTACGTTTTTATGACATGCGGTTGTACTGATATAACTTAAATAAATGAATAAGAACAAATATATACTGCAAAGATAAAAATAATAATATTGTGCTAACTGTTAAATCTGAATCATCTATTAAACAAAGGTTTTGTCAGTTAACAAGAAGATAAAATCTGACGCAATCAAATCGTCAACCAAACATTTTTTTCGATCTAAATTTTGCTATCGATTTTTTGCAAAACGTATTTTAGCAACATAGACACTATATTAAGAAAATATCTGATATTAAGAAACTTGAATATGCAACCTCGGGAAAATCCCACCACATTAAGTTCACGAGATAGATTTAAAATTCCAATTATTGGTCGTGTAATAATTTTGAAAACGAATTTTTACAAGATTGACACTTGTACCATTCGATTTTTGATATTAAAAACCCTCGAAATATCATGTCTTGGAAAAATCCCATTTTTTTGTGCTTTGTTTATTTTTTCTTTAATGGGTTTAATGGAGTGTGTGAAATGTAACTGACGTATACATCTAATTTCATGGGTTTCCTACACAAATCCAATTTTAATTTACCTTCGTTCTCTCTAATGTGTAACGTATGTAAACAATTTATTTTACTCGTTCCAATAACAGGCAATACTTACAATTTTTATAATTACTGAGTAATTACCAAACTAAAATAGTTTAATTAGAAGAAATGATATAACAACATACTTGTTTAATATTTGCATGTGCTCTGTTTATTCTATGGCATGTTCAGTGTGGAAATAAATCAATTGCGAGTATCAAATATTGTGTTTTATTTAGAGAATTATAGAAAGAGTATATATTTAGCATATAATTTAGACCAAAATATAGATTAAGTCAATTTGCTGAAAAAAAGTTTTTAACATTATCCATTTTTGAATACTCGTACTAAAGACTTGTACTCGTATGGTCCTCGAGCGGGACGCTAGTGACGAATATTGATGAGGTTATGTTTAAAAATTTAAATGAGACGGAGAATATACACAAAAAGAAGAAAATAAAAACGCCTTAAATTAAAATGTAAAAATTATATTCATTTGTGTATTATGTCTATTTTTACACCAGAAGAAAATGTCATTGAGATGCATTCTTAAATTCTCACAAGTCATAATATGAAATAATAGTACCCCAAAAATAAAAAAGCTTTTCATAGTTAAGGAATTGTCTTTCGATTGCACTCATCATTCCACCGCAATTTCCTCTCAAATAATTATAACATATAATACACACACATTAGCGTGTACGGCAGTGTAAAACTAAGTTCAATTACTCAAATATTTATATAGTACATTCTTCAAAAAAGATTAATTATTTTCTAACTTTTGCACAAATAAACATATTTTTTGTGAAAGATTACATCATAATAAAATTTCAAATTGCTTCTTATTTCCAGTCACGACTACAGTTGTGAGTTCAGTTTTGGGTAACAGAAAAAGTTTCTTTATATTTAAATATTGATAATATATTCACTTTTGTGAATTTTTACGGAGATCGTAATAAAAAGGTGAATCGTCTAAATTATAGTTGCGTTTCCGACATTTGAGAATTATGCTTGTTTTCTTCTTCCGGGCCTTTCCCTTGCTGATCCACACCCAATTGTCCTGGTTCATCTTTGCCTTGCATGTTTTGCCCTGGTTCTCTGTGACCTTGTTGCGTTTTTGTCTGGCCCTTTGCTGCTCCCGGTTCTTTCAATTTTTAGACGATCCAAAAATCCCTACCATTCTTGATCAGGCTTTTCCTGCTTACCTTGACCTTTGCGATTCTACGTCAAGAAGATCCTCAAGAAACGGTGAATCGTCGAGATCACGGTTGCGTTCTGGTGTTTCCCTTACTTGAGGATTTTGATTTTTATCTTTAGTCTTGTCTTTATTTTCACGCTCACGTGTCACAATACCCGGATCTTTCCCTCCTGTCGGTTCTTTCTCATCTTTTTTTGGTTGGTCAAAAAATCTCTTTCCTTCTTCATCGGGATTTTCTTGTTCACCTTCGGGACTTTTCCCTCCTTTTCCTTGTTCAACATCCCCTTTTCGGTCTCGCCCGTGAATAACTTGTCCTTGCTTATTTTGTTCTAGTTGTTTTCGGTCTTGCCCTATCTCTCCATCCGGACCCTTCGCGTCTTTCTTTGGTCGATCAATTCGTAGACGATCTAGAAATCCCTTTCCTTCTTTCTCAGGTTTCTCTTGCTTATTTTCTTCTTCCCGCTGACCTACTTGTTTCTGACCCGGTTCTTTCCCTCCAGCCGGTTCTTTCTCATCTTTTTTTGGTCGGTCAATTCGTAGACGGTCAAAAAATCCCTTTCCTCCTTCATCAGGATTTCCTTGTTCACCTTCGGGACTTTTACCACCTTTTCCTTGCTGAACATCCCCTTTTTGGTCTTGCCCTTTCTCTCCATCCGGACCCTTCGCGTCTTCCTTTGGTCGATCAATTCGTAGACGGTCTAGAAATCCCTTTCCTTCTTTCTCAGGTTTCTCTTGCTTATTTTCTTCTTCCCGCTGACCTACTTGTTTCTGACCCGGTTCTTTCCCTCCAGCCGGTTCTTTCTCATCTTTTTTTGGTCGGTCAATTCGTAGACGGTCAAAAAATCCCTTTCCTCCTTCATCAGGATTTCCTTGTTCACCTTCGGGACTTTTCCCACCTTCTCCTTGCTGAACATCCCCTTTTTGGTCTTGCCCTTTCTCTCCATCCGGATCCTTCGCGTCTTTCTTTGGACGATCAATTCGTAGACGGTCTAGAAATCCCTTTCCTTCTTTCTCAGGTTTTTCTTGCTTATTTTTTTCTTCCTGTTGACCTACTTGTTTCTGACCCGGTTCTTTCCCTCCAGCCGGTTCTTTCTCATCTTTTTTTGGTCGGTCAATTCGTAGACGGTCAAAAAATCCCTTTCCTCCTTCATCAGGTTTATCTTGTTCACCTTCGGGACTTTTCCCTCGTTTTCCTTGCTGAACATCTCCTTTTCCATCTTGCCCCTGATTATCTTGTCCTTGCTTATTTTGTTCTAGTTGTTTTTGGTCTTGCCCTTTCCCTCCATCCGGATCCTTCGCGTCTTTCTTTGGACGATCAATTCGTAGACGGTCTAGAAATCCCTTTCCTTCTTCCTCAGGTTTTTCTTGTTTATTTTGTTCTTTCTGCTGACCTAGTTGTTTCTGACCCGGTTCTTTCCCTCCAGCCGGTTCTTTCTCATCTTTCTTTGGTCGGTTTAAAAAACCCTTTCCATCATCTGGCTTTTCTTGCTTATCTCGGATTTTCTCTTTTTTTACTGAATTTGGCAGGCTTTGTGGTTTCTTATCTGACCCTTTCCTTCCACCGGGATCTTTCTCGTCTTTCTTTGGCCGGTCAAATCGTAGACGGTCAAAAAATCCCTTTCCTTCTTCGTCAGGTTTTTTATCTTTATCATTTTCACCTTTCACACTCCTACTTCCTTTTCCTTGCGGACTTTCACTCTTCCGTCCTTTTCCTTGCGGACTTTCACTCTTCCGATCTTGACCTTGCTTGATCTGTTTTGGCTTAACTTCAGCTTTCTTATTAGCTGAACTTGGCGGACTTTGTGGTTTTTGATCTGACTCTTTCCCTCCACCGGGATCTTTCTCGTCTTTCTTTGGCCGGTCAAATCGTAGACGGTCAAAAAATCCCTTTCCTTCTTCGTCAGGTTTTTTATCTTTATCATTTTCACCTTTCACACTCCTACTTCCTTTTCCTTGCGGACTTTCACTCCTCCGTCCTTTTCCTTGCGGACTTTGACTCTTCCGATCTTGACCTTGCTTGATCTGTTTTGGCTTAACTTCAGCTTTCTTATTAGCTGAACTTGGCGGACTTTGTGGTTTTTGATCTGACTCTTTCCCTCCACCGGGATCTTTCTCGTCTTTCTTTGGCCGGTCAAATCGTAGACGGTCAAAAAATCCCTTTCCTTCTTCGTCAGGTTTTTTATCTTTATCATTTTCACCTTTCACACTCCTACTTCCTTTTCCTTGCGGACTTTCACTCTTCCGTCCTTTTCCTTGCGGACTTTCACTGTTCCGTCCTTTTCCTTGCGGACTTTCACTCTTCCGATCTTGACCTTGCTTGATCTGTTTTGGCTTATCTGCACTTTCCTGATTATTAGGTGAATTTGGCGGACTTTGTGGTTTTTGATCTGACTCTTTCCCTCCACCGGGTTCTTTCTCGTCTTTCTTTGGCCGGTCAAATCGTATACGGTCAAAAAATCCCTTTCCTTCTTCGTCAGGTTTTTTATCTTTATCGTTTTCACCTTTCACACTCCTACTTCTTTTCCCTTGCGGACTTTCACTCTTCAGATCTGGACCTTTCTTGATCTGGCTTGGTTTATCTTTACCTGGCTTCTTTTGTGCTTTCTGATCTTTTCCTTGGTTTTGTGCTTTAGCTAGCCGACCTAATCCTTTTAGTTCTTGTTTCTCTCTGTCTTGGTATTGTTTCCGTTGTTTCCGACTTTGCCGGTCTTCATTTGGCTCTTTGTCTCCATCGGGCTCTTTCTCGGCTTTCTTGGGCCACTCAAATCGTAGACGGTCAAACATTCCCTTTCCTTCTTTGACAGGCTTATCTCTCCCCTCACTTTCCCCTTCTTGATCTTCTTGTCCTTGGTGTTTCTGTACTCCCCGACCTTGTTCTTGTTGATCCTGTCCTTCCCGACCTTGTCCTTGTTGATCTTGTCCTCCCCGACCTTGTCCTTGTTGATCCTGTCCTTCCCGACCTTGTCCTTCTTGATCCTGTCCTCCATGACCTTGTCCTTGTTGATCCTTTCCTCCTCGACCTTGTCCTTGTTGATCCTGTCCTCCCCGACCTTGTCCATCGCGACTTTCTTTCTGTGATAGCAGAGCTGGCCCTCTCTCTCCTTGCCCTTTTCGCCCCTGTTGCTCTTGATCTTGGTCTCCTTGTTTTCCTCGGTTTTCTTCCCCATCTTGATCTTGATCTAGCTGTTCTTGTCCTTGTTGCTCATCATCCTGATCTTCTTGCTCTCCTGCATATTCATTAAATTTTTTTAATCCTCTCTTTTCTCTCCTCTCTTCTTTTATCTTCTCAACATCAACTTCACCAAAAGGGCTACATACGAGTTGCGGTCGGATTGTTTGAAAAATGTCACATTGTTGACGGCAGTTAAGATCACCATCGCTCAATGATTCAATACCAGGCATTCGATGACCTAGAACAAGAAATGGAAAAATGTTTTAATATACTTTTTGTGAAATAATCGTTATCGACGCATTTTTATTGCTGATAATTTCGTCTAGTCGAGTATTATGAACAACTATCACTCATATCGTTTTGTTTCATCGCTTCGTCAAGACTTGCTTTAAAGGATAGATATGAATGAGAATCATTATTAAGTATAACGTAATATATTTTTTGAATAAGGATACACTTCATTTATTTAACACTTGCAAGTTAAAAATATTTACATATGTTAAGCTAGTGGAGAAAGCAGAAGTTACTATAGAGAAACAATGAAAACCTGAATTGTGTGACAAAAAAAACTGCCACCGGATATATTTCATTCATTGGAAGAAGCTACGATATGATAACATGCAAGTAGCGGTAATAAAGATACGTATAAGATATTGGAAGACATATACAAGGTAGCTCATGAAATGCAGAGATGGGAGGGTGAGGAAATAAATGAGTCTATGGTGCTGGAATGCCTGAATAAGTTGCAGTTGACTCTTTTGTGCGTGGAGCATCTCTGCACGCCTCAGAAGGGTAGACTGAAACCAAAGGGGCTTGGTAGGTGGAGTCCAGAATTAACAACATTGAAACGCAAACGTTACAAGGCATTGCAGAGATACAAGAAGAAATACGGACAGGCAAGCGAGGATATCGAAGAATACAAAACGGTACGAATGGAATTTAAGATATTGGTCAAAAGATGAAAGGAGAAATACTGGCGTGAGATTCTGGAGAGATCTTTCGAAAAAACATGTTGGGGATACCTTATGCGATAGCCAGAAACAAAAGGAAGCATATGGTATAATGTGTATAATAGACAAGTCTCTACAACTACAGATTCTGAAACATTAGGACGTGAATTGTTGAATAAATTGTTGCCGGAGTACATCGACATGCAGAAGAGTACAGCTGGAAAAGAGAGAATATTCCTGTGAGGGAAGAAGAGTGTATGACAATCGATGAGCTGCAGGAAATAGTCAGAGGTTGAAAGTGAGATAATCACCGGGATATGATAGATTACTACACGAAATGGTAAAAGTATCTTTTAAAAAATATGAAAAGTATATCTTCCGAATATTTAATGCAAGTATCCTGAGTGGAATATTCCCAGCACAATGGAAAATTGGTTTTTTAAGGCTTTTCGAAAAAGGAGATAGAGACAAAAGGGAAACGTCTTCATACAGGTCTATAACGGTTTTAACCACACTCGAAAAAATGGACAAATGGGTAGGGAGAAAGCAGAGTGCCTGGAAAACAATGGCAAGTTGTATGAACATCAGTACGGGTTTCGAAAGGGTAGAAATACGTAGGATGCCATGCACCAACGTTTGGATAACATAGAGAAGAGGGACAGCAAATGCGCTTTGACATTATTCATAGACATAACTGGGGTATTCGACAATGCAAAGTGGCACTTGATTTTGAAACAATTACGTAATATGGAAATTCCAGAGTACCTGGTAAACCTAGTACATTCATATTTTATTGATTGATTTTATTAATTGATATTTGTGAGGAACAAGAATGATGAAATAGAACACAAAAGGGTGTCCACAGGAGTCCTGTACTGGACCACTCTATTGGAATGTATTTGTGAGACCTTAGTAAAGATGGACGGCGCAGTTATCTTAACAGTGGCATATGCACATGATATCTCCCTCACGGTTCATGGGAAAACTAGGAGAGAAATTGAAAAGAAGGGCAATGTAGCGCTACGTATGTGTGTAGAAGAGCTTGGGAGATTAGGTTTCGAGATATCGAAGAGGAGAACGCGAGGGATGTTATTAGGAGACATGAGGAAATATAGAAGAAATCACGTTATCAAATTCGATGGAAAGACGGTAAATATAGTACGAGAGCGTAAATATTTGGATGTGCTTGATGAATCCTTGAAATTTCATAATATCTCGTTTATGTAACAGAAAAGGCGGAACGACTCTACTATAGCCTCCTAAGAGTGGGATATAACAAATAGAATTTTCCAACAAATAAATTGATACAGTTGTACAAGGGAGGAGTGCTTCCAGTAATTAGTTATGCAGCGAGTGTGAGGCTACCACGAGCAACAAGCAAACACCTAGAGCGACGGTTGCATAATGCATAGAGAGTGTGCATACTGCGTCTCGTGGTTGTTATGCAACTGTACCGACACAAGGGTTAGACGTAATATTAGGAATAATGCCACTGGATGTTTTTCTCCATAAAGTGCGAATGCGGTACTGGTTGAAACGGAAAGGGAGAATTAAAGATGACTTAGACGAGATAAAAAGGGGAAGAAGAAGGTGAAGAGACGTATAACGGGACCTATGATACGGGCGTGGCAGATACGGTGGAGTAATTCTGAGAAAGGAAGAAGCATTTACAGACGTACCTGACGTGACATACGCAGTACACACTAGGCGATGGTTCAAACCAACAAAATCTGCTTTAGAAATAATCATCGGACATGGACATAACATGGAATATTTGAGTAGAATCGGGAAGACGGAGACGATACTATGTTCTTGTGATGAAGAGGTTGAGAACGCAGAACACTTACTATGGAATTGCCGTTTATACAAATAGGAAAGGAAGGGGTATATTATCGGGCTGATAAGGCATGGAAAAGCAGTGAGAACGGATGCAGGGTTGATATCCACCGAACAGTTGTATACAGAATTTGTGGAATACTGAAGTAAGGTCTACACTACGTGATTTATTAAAGGGAGATGTGTAACGAAGCCTAAATGCGCACCATGGTGGGAATATGTGTAGCAAGGCGTTGGAGTTCAACGAGGAAGAAGAGGCGAAGAGGAAATCCATGTAATGACGTCGTTCAAAATATGGATTTAAAACAGTTCAAATTATGTTGGAGTTTTTTTATTGTATGTACAATAATTGTACATTATGTCTAGTAATTATCAACAATAAAGTGTTTTTTGTAAAAAAATGCAGGATTATTCCCCATTGGAGAAAATACACCCTAATCACCCTGTACTTAGTGGGTAGGAAGTAAAAATAATGAAAAACTCCGACTATAAGTTTACACCACAGTCACAGCCCTTGTGCCGTGTGACTCCACAATCAGTACACTTGGTGGATGGGATACCCCTACTACCCACTGGGTTGTGGGTGGAAATAGAGTGGCAAGTACAACAATGGAAAACGACCGATGTTTGTGTTATCATTTTTGGAGCCTTTAAAACGAATAATGACTTTTCCTCCGCCATTAAGACCACGATCACCCTTCATGAGCAAAAAATACACTTTTGCATTGGGTAGGAGTAAAATGTATATATAATTGAAAATGACCTATACTGGTGTTGAGATCATGGTTTTCGAAGCCTCTGAAACGTATAATAACACTTTCTAAGACACAAGTTCACGATCAGCCCCTATCTAAATTCAGCACTCATGACAATAAGACACTTCTTGCAAATTTAAACGTGGAGAAAGAGAGTGATAGGAAAAAATATTTGCAAAGCGTCGATTTGCGTCGGATATGATTTTCTGAGTTGAATGAATATATTACCAATGTCGTTAATTTTGAGTTCAGATCACATTGAGGGCACGGTATCCTTTAGGCGATGTGAAAAGAGAGAGATATATAAAACCAACGGAAAATGGAAAACAAACAATTGGTTTCGAATGCATAGTTTTCGGTGATTCTCAGAATCATATTCCTGATACTGTTATGTCCTAGGTGAGACCATATGGGGTGCTAATTATTCTCAGTGGTAGGGTTGGGAATAGAGTGGCACGTAAATAGTATTTGAAACTACTGATATTCGTGTTGAATCCATAGCTTTTGGAATTGAAATTCCTAGGAGCAATGTGGCACAAGCGTGAAGTGAAAAATAGAAAAGGATATAAAATTTACTTAATTTTCTCAAAAAATATTGTAAAACAAAATACAAATGCACCATTACGAGGGTAGAATCCATAGTTTTCTGAATCGTTTAAATGAAAAAGATTACTTCTGATGATATGTAAAGATGCAGAAACCATGGCGGAGAGAGTAAATATTCCCAGATACCGTATGGGTGCAGTGGTGACGGGATATGCAAAAATAATAAAAATTGTGATATTAGTTTCGATGTAATAATTTTCGGGGTAATTTAAATGAATTATGGTACGATGGATTTTAAATACGTTCAACACTAATAGGCCTGGGGATTGAGATACCCCTTACACTTCTAGTGGTGAAGTGGTGTTAAAGCGATGGGTGAGGGTCTCGATTGTTTTTAAGCCGGTATATAGTCGAATTGAAATAATGAAAGTTGGTAGAACTATCTGGAAATACTTTGTAATAAATAATTATGGATAGTACTTTGTCTAAAGTTCAATAAAAAAATGAATGGAAACGCAACTATTACAAACTAGGAACAATGAAGATATATGATCAATCCATGTTCCGAGGCAACGACGTGTTCAATTAGTTAGTATAATCAATAAAACTCGGGAAAGAAGTTCCATCAAAAACTGTCTTGTGAAATTAAAGAATAAAGTATTACCTATCAATTCTTTGCAGACTTTGGGGGTTAATATTTGAATAAAACAATCTTGAATTTGTATTGACATTTATGGACGAATGACTCTGGTGCGAAAGTTTTGAAATAAAGTCCCTTGTAATTCTAATGAATCGATATAAAAACTATGACACATACCACTAATTTCATATAGAAAAGAACAGTTATAAATTTACCTTCCTTTTACTTAGGATAATTAAAAAAGTTGTTCAACAAAAAATATCGAAAAACTAGAGAACTCAAGTCAAACTAGAAACTATTATTTAAATACAGTGCTTCAATTAATATAGTAATAATAATTTTTAGCATTTTTACACCTTAATACATTATTATTATTGTTAAAATAACTATTTTAACATAAACAGAATTGAGAACATTATTTTCAGTGTCATAAATGGTTATGTACACTTTACTAGCACCTAACACGATTATACTACCTCGATGCGGCTCATACCTTTCAAAAGTTCAACAGTTGCTGCTGCTCCCGTACTTATGAAAGTTACTCTGTGTAATGCGTTCCATTTCTGCAAAGCAACTGTTGTTCTAACACCACTGACAATAGTAATTCCCTTTGCGTCCGTTTGTTCCAATATCGCTTCCAAAATGTCGTGCGTTCCTTCCTCAAACGGCTCATATTCATACGAACCCATTGGCCTGAAATTCAAAATCACTTATGAAACAAAGCAAACGACCCCATGGAGCGATTTCCAATTCTTTTTTGAGTGAATATGAATTGAGAAAGTGGAAAATTTATTTCTGTATAATTTGTCCATTTTCTCTACACGTTTCAGATACCAAATTAGGAAACAAAGTGATGTGCATGATATTGAATATTATGTTTGATTTTTGAAATCATTTAATTTCAAAAATTGATACTAGGTTAATATTTTGAACCCTATTAACTTCCATGTTCAGATTATCGAAACGAATAAAAGTGAACCCAACAGAGTATATTCGTGATTTTTCTTGTAAATTGAATGATGTGTAATATATGATAAATATTTATTGACTGTGTGAGTAACAAAAGGGAACTTGGTTGCTTTGTATTACATGTTGTGTAAAAAAATTGTTGTGCTGGAGACGATTAAACCTTAATTCGCTAGAGATGAGTAATATGAAAGTGACAGAATGTGAATGTGAATGAAGTCAACGGTGATTCTTCTCTATACTGCTCACAGATTCAGTAGAATGTGGTGTTATCGCCAAAATCTTTCATATGCACTTCCGGCAATGTTTGGCACCCTTACTCAACAAATATAATATCCAATGTTGAAGCTGCATTGTAATTTACGGTAGCAATTCTTTTTGAAAAATTTCCAGAAGGTGCTGAGATTTCCATTCGTTTTATTCGCAAAAAATGTAGCCACAAATGTCAACGAGACAGTCAACAATTAGAGACCGCTCAGGAGTGCTAGGGGTAACCTCCCCTCCCGATCTCCGTAGGTGCAGAACTTATTCTTACCCACACCGAGATTTCACAATTCATCTAAGTGACTCCGAAAGCTAATGTTCGGTCATTTTCGATTACTTTTTCATGTCATCCTCATCTATTCATTATATATTTCTCCCCACATGTGAAATTTTAACTTAACAATATCGAAAGAGTCTTCATTTATCTCAGTGAGTCTGAACACCAAGGAGTCGACAGTCAAATCGCATTTTACGTCACGCATTTCCCGACCCCACTTCTAGTGGTTTCGTATCCCCAATATGTTCCGAACTACGACCTAACGACATAGGGAGTAAATTACTTTAGTCTCCGTAACTCTGAGTTTCTTAATTTCCCACGTTTCTTACAATGCTATGATATTATATACATCTGATTCATCATGGAGTATTATGTATCAATAAACTTTTCTTTGAGAAAATTATGCATTTGAAAACTAGTTGTAGTTTATTAGCTGATGATATTATTTGGTTAATTTCAAAATCAAGATTCTACATTCATTATGAGAAATCCAGGAATATATGAACGTTTTCGAGACATTTTCATGCACGTAATTAAATAGACAATACGAGAATTATAACACTGACACGCATTAGACTTACTTGCTGAATCCCCGTGACTCGGCTCACGTGAATTTTCTAACGCGTATGCAACTTTATTCTTTCTCACATTTCTCACTTTGTTACGTCTCTCCCTTCTCACTCCCACGTTTAAGGATACCGTGCCCCTATTGGATCTCAACTTATACTTCACGGCATTTCTAATTTAAACATCTTATCGACCCTAAAACTATGAATCCAATGCTATTTTCATTTATTTTTCAAATCTAGTTTTCAATTATGTTATCCATAAAACTTTTTCCGTTCCCCCACTCCCACCCCCGGGGTTGATAGAATTATTTTTTTTTATTGAGAGCTGAATTTAGACCAACACGATGTCGGTATTTCACTATCAACTCAACGACGCCGATAATTATGGAATCGTCACTGGTATCTCTCATGTTAGATTATTTTTTCACAGCATCCTCTTCCCTTGGGACGCTTGGGTTTATAGTGGACTTAAGCGACTTCGGGAATGTCAACACTAATTTCAGTGACCCCAAAAACTGGGATCTCAACACTAACATCAGTCATTTTCGTTTATTGTTACATTTCTTCCCCTTCCATTCGTGGTCTTATGCTGCATTGACAGTGTGACTGCTCTTCTGCGTCTAAATTAATGTATTGAACACCAATATTGGTCGCTATTTTATTATTTTTACCTGTCCCCCGTTCCCATCCCTACCGCAGAAATGATAGGGGTATATTATCAGCAATGTGAACTAGTAGTAACTTACATAGCATGGGGACGCCATTATCCGTCTCACCGACACCGAAAAGTATTTTTTCCAATTAAATATCTGGTTTTCCCGTAATTACCAAACGTCATCCTTTTCCCACTCACTCCCTAAGGGTGACAGGGATATCTTACCCTCACAGTGCATGTTTTCAGATAGTCAGTAATCTGTGTACCAAGTTTGATTGAAATTGCTCCAGGCACTCGAGTTACGGTGGGATTCGTATTTAAAATATTTCAACCCCTTTTTTACCCTTTTATATTATAGTTCTGTAAAATCCATTCATACATGACTTAGACCCACCTGCCAAATTTCAAGAGGTTTTGTAATTCCTGAGATTTCGTGATTCGTCAGTCAGTCAGAGTGGTATTTCGCTTTTATATATAGATTAGATAATTTAATGCACTTAAACAATTTGTTCCGATATCCCGGCTACATACCCATTCCACATGAGAATTTTTGCTCTCTTTATAATTTTTGAGTATTCTTTTATTGTTTTCGGACCAATGTCCAGCCCCATATGGCCCCTTTTTATTCCACTTAATCTTGTTGCGCGACATACTTCAGCATCGTTTGATATAATATCGCCAGTTACGAAGTCCAAAGGTAAGTGAACTGGTATATTCTTCTCTTTAGCTCTCTCCATTAATGGAGGGATTTCTGCGGCAAAATCTTCCAAGTACAGTGAATTACCAATCTAGGAATAAGTGAAACAAATTCAAATAGATGTGAATACTTTTCGATTTTCCTTTAATAATCCTGTATCAAAAAGATTATTACCTTCATATTTTCACAAACTCTCAGAAACGTATACGCAATACCACCTCCTATGATAATTTCGTCCACCTTATCTAGTAAAGCATCTATTAACTTCAACTTCTCTTCCAGTCTAATACCTCCCAATATAGCCAGAAAGGGCCTATGAAAAAAAAAACGAATTGCATGAATACTATCACATAATTAAGATGTTGAAAAATCTTACAAAAAACAATTAAGAATCCAGAAGCATAAATGATCAGAATTTAACGGCCGTGGACGGTTACAAGCTTTCTTTTCTTATCATATACATCGGGATCTTAATTTTTTTTCTTATCATGCATATCCTACACAATTTGAATGTTTAATACTAACCTCTCAGGTAATGTAATATTTTTAGAGAAGTACTCTAGTTCCTTTAAAACCAAGAAACCAGCGGCACGAACTTCATAATACTCTCCCAGCATTGAACTGTGATTTCGGTGACATGAGGCAAAAGAATCATTTACATAGATTTCAGCCAAACGTCGGAGAGATCTACGAAATTCTTGTACATGTGCAGGATATGCTACCATCTAAAAGATAGAAGATTGAGATTAAGTTTTCTTCGAAGAATATTATCTCCTAAAACACTATTCATTCTAGTTTTCATGTCATGTTTTCCTTTCTGAAGGTAATGAATCTGCGGTATTTCAGGCAGAAAATAATTGTAACAACACTTATTATCAACCGATGCAGCAATATCTAACATTGTTTGAAGACATGTAACCTCAGTCCCCAATTGCGATCATTACTAGTGGGTTTGCTCACTTTCACCGTCTTGGTGGCTTAATTGGGAGTTTGATTCGCAGATAGTTAAATCTATAGCATTTCTAATAGGTTTGACGTGCATCGTTGGGGTATTGCGTATCGAATTCTGGAGATCTTCCAAAATGTAAGAGAACGTTTTCCTCTTGGTCACTGAAACGTTACATGGGGAGGGAAGCGTTTGTCCTGGAATTGATAGAAGTTTAGTGAGGAGCACAAGGTTTCGCAGTCGCTTCTAGGTGTTCCTGATATTTTTATATTGTATCGAAATTTTCCGCTTTCCATTTGCTAGGAGCATTATACTATAGTTGTTCCAAAAGTATATAAATCTAACATGTAATTGTTGAAGAATAGGTAAACCAATATGATATAATAACAAATAACAAAAATTTTACTTGTTGTAATTATGATATTTATCTGTCCTGAAGATCGTTGGTGTAGTGAAAGAAGATGATTTTCGTTTTGTATTTTGTTAAACCCAGGAGAGGAGTGGAGAGTGCGTGATGGATTTTCTGAAGGTGGTGGATAGTATATTGGGTATTGAAAGTAATATCGCCCCTGATGTCCATAGAAAGGGAATATCTGGTGTTAGATACTCGAATCACACTTCGAAGCAGTGGTAGGGATTGGATTGAGAGTGTACTTGAACGGAAAATTATCGACGTACAATTCAAAACGGATGGGCGGATAGAGAGATTTCAGTTCAAAGAGAAGTCGAGGAGGGAACCTAGCAATAAATGGGGAGTAATGACAAAGGGTATCGTAGAGTTCCCCAACGACAAGGTGGCTAGGGCTCGAGAGTGAGGTCAGATCGATGGAGGAAGTACTGTTGAGGAATTGGAGAAGGAAGTCTCCAGAGTTGTTATCAATTAACGATTTTTCACAATGGAAAACCCCCGCAAGTACATCAAAGTAAAGTTATCCCAATTCCAATCATCCGAATCCGATCACCAATTATCCTGACTGATGGAAGAAAAACCAGGGATTCAAAGGAAATAAGTTGTGGTCAAGAAGTATTCAGTTATAACGCATATTATCGGACCCATCCTACCGCGGAGCTAGTCGAGAAATAGAGCTGATGATTTTTTCTAATTTAACAGTATCTCCCTCCACCACCGCCGAATACAGTCCGTAACCATTACACCGAATATATCATTAAATTGTTTGTATATTGTGAGTCAATGTTTTTCCTCAAGAATATATTTCTTTGTTATTTTTCCTTAAAATACTTTTTTTTGGAAAAATCCATTATCCGGATATTTAATTATCTGGACGTGGTCTGGTACCAGTTAAACGGAGTAATTGGAGTTCTACTGAATTTCACTGAGATCAACTGAAACAGGAGAACAAGAGAAGGAAATTACTTCCTACGTGTTACATGTATACCGATATGCAAATTATAGGATCGTAAAAAGTCGCATACATTTTACTAAGCACAGGAGTCACTAATCGCATATTCATGTGGTTACGTACTGAATTAATTAATATGCAGGCTACCAGTTAAATGTTGTTGCCTTTCCACGCACGAAAGTTTCCATTTCTTCGATGTAACTAACCTGTAGTTTACAGTATCGAACAGGGTTCGTTTATCGATCTTTTGAAAGAAAGCAGAAAAAGTAATGGTTTCCGAAAAACAAAGGACACGGTTCTGACAAAACGTATGAGTTCCGTTCGTTATGTTGCATTTCGCAATTTAAAACAGAGAACTGTCATGTCTAGATCATTTCACACAATTGCGCCTGAATAGATACTAAATAGTGTAGATTTATTTATCCGACAACCAAACATCCAAAAATCTTTACTTATTTGTTTGAAGATTTCAAGACAATGTACTGTCAAGAAGGAAATTTTCCCTCATAAAACTATCACAACAACAAAATTATTTCCTGCCGTTCCAATTGTGGTAAAGAATTTAACATCATTCTGTTTTCTATATATGTGAGTGATTTGATTGTCATTCATTGAGTTATCCTCCCATCATAGAACATTCACATCTTATAACGACAGTGAAGTTCATTTTGCAACGCTCATGAAACATACCAGATGAGTATATAGTGTTATTCAATGTTATTTACAATTAAACAATTGGGAAGCAAAAACCAGTTAGGAGTGAATGGTGAAACAATGAAAACAGACAAATAATACAGAAGAAAAGTGAGACAAATCCTAGATACATACGAGCTAAAACTAGAGCTACCTATGAGTTGTATAAACTTAAAAGACTTCAGGCCAACAAAATATGTAAAGGAAAGAAGAGATACTACTTTGGATAAATAATCAAATTAACCAAAAGAAACAGATCTACAGAACAAAAGAGAAAGGAAGTTTTTTTAAGGAAGTCAATGAATTGCAAAGAGGGAAATATTATCTTTCAAGAACCTGCAATACTGGAAAGGTGGAAAGATTATTTTAAAAATAATATAAACATAACTGCAGATACACAAGATTTTTTACCCCACTGCCCAGACGGATTATTAGAACTAGAACATGAACTGGAACCCCCCTCATAAAACGAAGTATGTTATATAATTCGGAATTTAAAATCTGGTAAATTAGCCGGTTCAGACAATATTCCCCCAGAGTTCATAAAAAGCGGAGGCAGGACACTTGGTCAAAGATTATATGGATTAATCCTAAATGTATGGGAAAAGGAACAAATACCAACTAAATGGAATGAAGGGATTATATGTCCAATGTTTAAGAAAAGTGATAGGTCGGACTGTGAAAACTATAGGCCAATCATTCTGTTAAACATAGCCTACAAGATTTTTGCAATCTTGGTGAATAAGAGGCTTAACGACATTGGTGAATGTAAACTTGATGAGACCCCAACAATAGATAACATCTTTATGATCAGACAAATTTTACAAAAATGCAATGAATATAGCTTTGATCTCTACAATATTTTTGTGGACTATGCAAGAGCGTTTGACTCAATTAAAAGTGATAAAATACCTGATTGCCTATATCTAAATAAAGTTCCACCTAAGCTTGTACGACTAATTTAGCTAACATTAACAAATAACAAAGCAAGAGTAAAAGTTAATAATGAATTCAGTGACCAGTTTGATGTGTTATCTGGTGTCTAGCAAGGGGATCCTCTATCTGCAACCGTCTTTAACATAGTAATAGACAGTCTTGAAACTTTTTATCTTATCTAGGAACTTTTGCTGAAATTTTTGAATCCGCCTCTGCCTTAGGGCCTTGATCGGAATTGATGGGATGGTCCCTTGCTTGCTTCCGGAGAGTAAATTAGTTTTTTTCCTCCACGTGGTCATACGCAGTTTGTACTGTTTTTTGACATAAATATAAATAAGAAATATGAAACAAATGGACACAAGAAGGAACATTTTCACACGTTTAAAGCAAATCATGGCATACGCAGATACATTAATAATCGCAAGGACCAAACAGTCATTAACAGAAACTTATCATCAGCACAAATTATTATCTGCACGTCTCGGCCTTGTAGTAAATGAAAAGAAAACGAAATTTCTGCAATGCTCCCGTAAAGCCAAAAGGTCATAAAATCTCAAAGTGAACAACACTCAAATAGAAGCAGTTAACTCATTCAAATTTCTAGGATCCATAGTTAACGGTATGAATGATATTGACGAAGAAATAAAATAAAGAATCACTCTGGGCAATAAGGCATATTTTGCGAATACAACACTAAGAGCAAACTAGTAACCAAAACCATGAAATTAAAACTATATTGGACAATTAAAAGGTCCATAGTAATATATGGTAGTGAAACATGGGTGTTAAAAGATGCAAATATGGAAAAACTTGCAGTGTTTGAAAGGAAAATATCCAGCAAGATAGTTGGTCCTACAAGAGAGGAAAGAGGTTTATGAAGAATTAAAACAAATGCAGAATGAAAGAAACTTATTCATAATAGAAATATAAAAAATTGCATTAAATCACAAAGATTGAGCTGGTTTGGTCATATCTGCAGAATGGAGGAACAAAGAACTGTTAAGAAGGTATGGGAATGGAAACCATTAGGTGTTACACCTCAAGGAAGATCGAAGAAGAAATGGTCTACAATGATTTACGTAGAATGAAAGTGGATTGGAGAAAGGAGGTCAAAGATAGGAAGACGTGGAAGCGGGTTGTTGACAAGGCCAAAACTCTCACATCAGAGTTGTAGAGCTTGGTGAAGAATAAGAATGTTATTTTTATCTAATTAACTGAATGTTATTTATATATAATATCGTGAATCTAGGTGACTGTTCAATAACAACTCTTCATGAACAAATCTGAGTTTTTTAGAATATTGAATTATTGAAGTGTACCTTTCCATCACGTGACTCAATTATTTCTTCTATATGGAACCTCAAGTTTTCTAGGAGAAAGATTGATCCTTCCTCAGGCTCCATGACGGCAATTTCTATTTCTGGACCAACACAATCCTCTAAGAATGTCACTGGCCTAAAAGAAGAACTCGCATGAGTATCACAATTAAATTTTATCATAGGTTTCCTGGTTTTTATTAAGATGTCATATCTTTCAGTAGATTTCTTGGTAAGTGTGTCGAAATTTTCACCTTCCATTATTTTTTCGGATTAAGTTATGCAAGTGAGTTCAACTATATATATATATATATATATA